>QHHG01000120.1:0-118004 GCA_004367055.1 Fusarium sp. NRRL 66335
CCCTCAGTCACTTATCCCACCCACCCTCCAGTACATTTCCTCTCCCTTCCCCTTCTTTCTCTCCATCATCATTCTTTCATCTTTTCACTCGATACCCTCGACAAACAGGCGCCCGACTAACAACCGGCTGGCACACGACCAGCTTGTACCTTTCGGTCTACTTTTAGCAGCCACCCTCACAAATCACCCACTACAAACAACACATTTACAACAATGGCCGAACGCTGGGACCGCGATCGCTTCGAGCGGATGTCCCAAAACCGGGGCGGCTTCGAAGATGACAGAGCCTCTTATACACGCAGCACTCGGGGCCGCGACCACTCAGATGAGCGACATGACCGTCGACCTGGCCGCGGTTACTATGACGAAGACGATGTCCGTGATCGTCGCTACTACGGCGATGACTCTCGCTACCCCCCTCAGCCTCAACGGGAGCGCGAGAGAGATCGAGACATGCCTCCTCCTTGGGCTCGCCGAACTGATGTCCTAGAGAGGGAACGAGAGCGAGATTTTCCCCGTCGTGAATCTCCTCCTCGTCGACCTGGTTTCCTCCGCAGACAATCATCTCTCGACACATATGACCGCCGACCCAGATTTCTCGACCATCGCGAGGAATACCCAGCTCCTGCTCGCCGCGAGGATGTTCGTCCTCGGGATCCACGAGATGCTCGAGATGACTACAGACCTCCTCCCTACCAGCCTATTCCTCTGCCCAAGAGCCGAGGACTGCCTCCGCCTCGCAGATACAACGATGAGCATTATGACGACATCAAAGTTGCCGAGCCCGACTATTACGGTGACGAAGACTACCGATCTATGCCTGAGCGTGTTCGTGAAAGAGAATACACTCGATCTCGCAAGAGCCGTGGTCGAAGCCGCGATTCTCGCTCTACTCGAACTCGTTCCGTTCGGAGCAGCTCTTACGGTTCCAGTTCCAGCCGTTCCTCTAGCAGCAGCGGAGGTACTACAGTGAGAAGCGAGTATCCCAAGAAGGGAAAGACTCGCATTCCTGCCAAGCTTGTTTCCAAGCGAGCTCTGATCGATCTCGGATACCCATTCTTTGAAGAGGTTTGTTGATCTTGGCCATTTTTAGCATATAATCTCTAACATTCTCTAGGGCAACACACTCATTGTCCAGAAAGCTCTTGGTCAAGATAACATCGACGAATTGCTCAAGGTCAGCGAGGACTACAAGAAGGGTAAGTTTCACGAGCATTTGCTTTGAACTCAACTAACGCCAATACAGTCGAAGCTGAGATTGCTGCTTCTCGAGAACCCAAGGCACCCACAGCTGCTCTCCCTGCACCTCCCGAGACCGTAAAAGAGCCTACTCCCGAGCCACCACCAGCAAAGACTCCTCCTCCTCCCGCTCCTCCTGTTCAGGAACCACCTACTCCTGCACCTCCAGTGATGGCAACCCCAGCTCCGCCTCCAGCTGCACCTCCAGTTCAACAGGCACCGCCGCCTCAGCCTATGCCGATGCCAATGCCTGGTCCCCCTCCGGCCATGCACTATCAACCTCCTCCACCTCCTATGGCACAGCCCATGCCTCCTCCCACTTTCTACCAGCCTGGACCCCCACCTGCTGGACCTCCTCCTCAACAATCTGTCTATGACTACGAGGAGACCGTCTATCGAGACGTTTCACCATCCCGAACCTCCACCACCATGTCAAGCTACGACTCTTACTACCGGGACACTTACCACCATCACCACCACCCCGAGGAGCTTGTCGTTCGACCCCGCTCACGATCACGAAGCGGCAAAGACATTCGAAAAGAGATCAAGGCTCTCGAGCGCGAGTTGGCACACCGACCCAGAGGCCGCTCTACTGGCGGTGAGCTTGTTCGCGCCGAGCGATTGCCCGATGGCCAGTTGGTCATCAGGGAAGAACGGGTTGTGGAGGAAGTGCTGCACCGTAAACCTCCTCGTATCGAGAAGGACAAGAAAGGTAGGATGGCCATTAGCGTACCTAAGTACCGTTAAAGGTACGCGTTTTTCGTTAAGCATTTTGTTCTGAACGTGTGGCTGACTCGGCTACACAGGACCTCCCCCTAAGCTCATGCGGGCCATGTTTGCTACTCTGACTTAACGGGTCATCGTCACGAGCCCGAAACGACTATGAAATTGATCGGAAAAGAATAAGGAAACAGCCTCGACGGCTTATGAGCGGATGTTTCAACAGTATACGACCTAAAGGATTTCGGTGTGTACCCATATTTGATGGATATATTATTTGGCAAGATTTAGACAATTTGGTTTAGGTATGGGAGTCTTTTATGGAAAACCCTACATCATTAACGAATTCATGACATTATAATGATCTTTTGATGTGTCTTGATGTGCTTGAGATTGGTATGCTTGGTGAATGCAATGCTTGTCCTCCAGTAATCTAATAAGGTACTCGAGTACTCCACTCATTGCTTCTTTGAAACGTGATAATATCGGGAGATCAGCAGCCTTAATTCTAGCTCTTGCCCACAGTACTTTTATCGTTCCTGCTAGATTAAATGTTAATCTTGTTCCGTGGGGATATGTCACTCATCAGGTTTGTGGACCCCGGGCGGATCTGATCAGTGAGATCGGAGACCACTCTTGTCGCTGTCACAGAGATATGGCAGGTATCCATTAATTCTGAATGCTTTCCCATTGACTATGGTTTGTATGACGAGAGTCTGATTGCTAAACCTGTCAAAGAATATGGCTTAGTCTGAGAATGAAGCCTGCTAGACAGTAGTGTACATACAGATATCCTCCCACGGAATAGAGAAGTTGCGATTGTTCATACAGCTGAGTATATCTGTTCTATCTTATAGAGTCTCCCAAACATCTCAAGAGAACCTCACAATATGCCCAGACAAAGCAAGACCCTTCGCGCGTTAAGGCCCTGAATGTCTCACCAAACCTTCTTCAACCAACAAGTCACATGCCCTTCCAACACTCGTGACTCTTCCATACAAACAAGGCTGAAACACAAATTCTGACCTTACCTCATCAAGACGCAATACACATCTTTGACCTTCTTTAAATGGGTGTCTGGTGGTTCACGAGGGTGACGTCACATGCACATCGATTGCGATTTGAGTCCTCAGCATGACGACGTCACGGCCAGGAACAAGATTCCTGGAAAGAAGGACTGAGCTGAAAGATTGAGTTGGGTGATAAAAAGAGCCAAGAAACCACCTTTCTCATCCATGAAATCCTACACTCACGCACATATCTGAGACTCACACGACACACTCAAAATGGCAGTCACCAGCGCTATCAGCGACCTCTTCGCCTCAATCTACGAGCTTCTCGCTTCGGTCTTCAACACCTTTTACACCGTCATTCACTCTATTCTCTCTGCGGTTCTGGGCTTTGTCCAGGGAATATTCAATCTTATTACCGATGTTCTCTCTGGACTTGTGGATGTCACTGGAGGTGTCGGCAAGTTTGTAGCCAGTAAGTTTTCCCCATCTTCTCTTATTGTATGGTATGAAGAATGATACTAATGACGTGAACAGGCAACGCTGCTATTCTTGCCATCGGTGCCCTCGGCGCTTTCGCCTACGTCAGATACACTGCGCAGGGAAGGAGTGTCGCGAACAAAAAGACTCAGTAAATGATTCTTGGAAGGTGTTATGTTATGGAGGTTATGCACAATACCCTAGGATAAGAACTTGAGTTCACAGTAATTGTTTATTCAGTAGCAAATTTACAATTCAGTTCCTTCGCTTTGACCCATTTGTGATGCATATTGGAGTGACATGCGGCTCAATCACAAGATCGCTTTAGCTCTGTAAATCCTCCATGCTAAGCTTTCTTAGTCTGTGCTGTTGGTCTCAGATAAGTGTAACGGGAGCGCGTGCGTACGGTTAGACGTTGGATTCAACGGTAAGGATTTGACATGAACTAACAGAGTAAGTGAGATCTCAAGCAATTGTATAGTCAAACGGAGTGAATCTGAATAAATTCTTGTCCCCGTCATAGACTCGGCTGGGTACTAAGCTTCCACGGAAGCTATGCACCTAGAACCAGCCGAGTCGCTAGCGCGTAAAAGTGCAAATCAACAACTGTTTGAGAATTCCCTGTTTTTAAGGAGATGAAGTGAGTCTGCAGTAAGAAAGGATTGGATGTCCACTAAATCCACCGTTTTTGGGGGCTAAAAGACGGGCCGCTCGTCCAGACTCGTAGTATCCGCAAGTACAGTATTTAAGTCTCCGATATCTATGCTTTAAAACTTCTTGACATTATAAGCGAGGCAGAAGGATTCAAGAGCCTGTACGGAGTGGTTCATGATACTGGGAATGTCTCGAGGCGTTATTGTGATGATCACTCAGCCCATGCTCATTAAAGATGCTGACAAGGATTGAATCCTTCAAAAGTCACTGCCACAGATGCAACTTGACGACCCCCAAAAATAACTCCCAACTCCCACTCCATTCTTCTTTATCAAAGACCATATTCATGATACTAAACAGCGTGAAGGTTTTGTTAAAACTCAGCGGCAATACGCTCAGATCTAAAGCATATTCTGGCAGCCCTATCTAAAAAACCCGTTGAAAACCCGAGACTCCACGTCGGGTAACCCTCATCCATGTTCAACCCCTGCAACGTTGAAGCACTAGTTTTCCTATTCCCAGCTCAATAATCGTACGGTATATCTTTTTATTGGTTCCGATTATCGTCTCAATGCTGGGCAGAGCGGCGCAGCGGTAATAGCATACAGGGGTTGTGTCGCTGGTGCTTACTCTCGCGAAGAGATGCTACTCCGTTCTTACATAGATAGAAACACGGGTCTCCCCTGAGGCACTCTTTTCCTCTTTTCCTTCATTTATTTTTCGCTGTACTATCCATCATGACGAGCTGCTACGGAAGAGACAAAAATCAGGATCTCGACCTCTTCGCCTGCGATCCGAATGGCGATCTCAAGTCCTGCTGCTCTCGTGGTGACTCTTGCGCGAGCAACGGACTGTGTGTTACGTCTAATAAGGACACGCTAACGAAATATTTCATTAACGGATGTACGGACGATAATTGGGATGATCCAACGTGTCTTCATCAATGTGATGGTGTGTTTGTTCGCGGTCGAAGTTTTACTCGGTATACTGACATCTCAAGACAATGGAAATGGAGTTGTGCCCTGCGGAACAGGAAAATACTGCTGCTACGGATATGGCGGCTGCGACTGTAATAACTCAACACAAGTTTTCACCTTGGATCCAGTCAAAATCGTAACGACCATTCCCACGGACGCGTCAATGGTGGACGAGAAGACATCGACGATCAGCGACGTTACTACTGGAACGACTTCGACAACTCAGACTACAGGCACACAAACAAACACAGCTGCCGCCGAAACCACATCTTCAGACAGCGGTTCAAGCAGCAGCAGCAACGCTCTACCTATCGGTCTTGGCGTGGGTATCGGAGCAGGAGTCGTGCTTCTCGGACTCGGAGTAGGCTTTTGGCTCTGGAGGAGAAAGAAGAGAGCTACGAAGCCAACGGCTGTTCCGGAGGAGTATATGGTCAAGCACGGAGCGGACAATACGGATGCTGGGCATGGCCACTATCAACCAATGAAGCCAGCGGAGTTGAGCGCGGGACGAAACCCAGTTGAGTTACCGTAGAAGACGGAGGCTGTTTACGAATACTTTGTATATATTATTTTAATTCAACTAACAATATACCCATAGAGCTTCAATACTGCCTTTTGTTTATTGTCCTTGTTCATCTCGGAATTAAAAAGCAAGTCAGTCTCGGGACCGGTCTTGGATCTTTTCACCGAAGTTTCACTTGGCTTTATTATGATTGGATGATTAACGTCGGTAATTTCCACATTTGGATTGATAGGCTAAGCCTTGTCGCTTAGCCTCAACGTTCAAACAGACGAGTTGCCCGATGAGAAGCTTAACCCACAAGGCTTCGACTGTCACTGTAACTCTTAGAGGCATTCAACCTTGGAAACTCTATCGGCAAATATATCCCGGACGTTCATGAGTGGGTTACCGTCCAAACAAATGGCCTCATTAATTAACCCCAGAAGAAAGCATGGATCAAAACCCAAATCCTTCAAAAGCTTGGATGCCACTTTCATTTGACTAGTGATGTGACCGAGCGGTGACATCGTGATTCACTATTGGTACGTGAACTGTCCAAGCTGAAGCTATAGCTGCCGGTTGTTTCACTATGTTTTCTCATAACTCTGAGCTCACCCATCTCAAAGCTCCCTTTCGTTCATCCCTTCTGAACAACTCTCTGTTCTCTTGCTGCGACGACAATATTTGGGCGATTCTGAATTTCTTGGAAGATGGAAGTTCGTCGACATGATGGTATAGAGGTGTTTACGGATAGTGCTGCGCATGCGCCTGAAGTCTACCACCACAAAGAGCCCGTCATGAATTATACTCAGGTCGTCGAAGTGAGAAAGGGTCCCTTTGGACTGAGTATATGGAGTTTATGTACCCTTGTCGCGGTCATTACAGCTGTGATCGTCGGAGCAGGTGTAGGAGGAGGTCTAGGGGCAGCTTTGGCTTCATGTAAAAGGTACGATCTCTCCACTTACGCATCGCAGGATAACCACTTACCATCATCCAGCTCCAGCTCCAGCGGATCCGTCCTGTCGCCAGTTGCAGAAGCCTCATCCTGTCCAACACCCACCACCACGACAACCCAAGCCACTGAAACAAGCACCATTGAAGACACAACCACCGACTTCTATGAACCAACCGCTCCCGATAAAGTAGCAAACCTAACCCTCCCCTCTGCCTGCTCCTCAAAGAACGGCCAAGGTTCCCACACGACCCTCAACGGCTACGTCTTCAGCTACACATGCGGCTTTGACTTTCCCGGTCCCCAAAACGACATTGCGCCTATAATAGCATATACTGCTTGGGACTGTATGCACGCGTGCGCTAAGTACACGGAGTACCACAAGGATGATACGGATGTCAAGGCTTGTGATAGTATTGCGTTTGCGCAGGATATGTCGACGGCGATGAGGCAGCATGGGGCGAATTGTTGGTTGAAGTCTGGGACGAGAAAGCTTTTTCCTGAGGCGGATCGGTTGCCGAGGTTTTTGTATGCTAAGATTGATAGTTAATTGTGAGATGTTGATTCATTTTTTGAGGCTGAGCGTGGGAGTTGGCTGTCAAGAATCCAAGACGAATAACTCGATTACTTTATGCCGTCTTAGGTTAGCACTTAGACTTCCTCTCTTTTGGGAGCCCAAATCTTGGAAGACAACATTTCTGTTACCTGGGGCGTTGAGGTATGGTCGTCTTGGTTATGGATTTTTGATCAGGGGAAGAAAGAATAGCTCTAGCATGGTTGCTGATGTCTGCACTGACAATTCCATCTTCGCTATTCGTCTATGCTCTCTACGAGTAGATGAGTAACAGAGCCTCAACGTGGAGGCCTCTTCACTTACAACTCATCAACTGCACAGTTGCGGCGTAGGTATTTAAACCAGCTTCGACCTCTGGTAGTGGGTCTGATCAAGCTTCTAGAATCAAGATACACTTGAAGCATAGCCGATATCCCAAGAACAATTACAGTAGAACAAAGATCATGGCCTAAGACATCGTCCCATTGTTACAGTCACGGGACGAGGGTGCCAGATGGTTAAAAGGGCAGCTGTACCGGCTATTACCCTTTTAAGCATGAAATTAAGGTAGGAAACTTGGGCATGGATACGATAAATGCCCCCGCTATTTGGGCTGAGTTGGAACATGGGAGTAAGTCTGGTAACTTGGAGTCGGTCTGCCTTACTACACAGACAAATATTCAGATAGCTGTAGAGAAGCTAAAGAATAGTCTCGTTAGCATCGTATTAATTAAGGGCAGTAGTGCTCAAAACGAGTTGGGTATAGAGAGCGCTACGCATGACGTCCATCTTAACTATTCAACCTTGAAATGACCACAACACTACAATACCGACAACTCTGCATACAAATTACACCAAATTACAAACATGAATCAATTCCCATGCGAAAACCCATATACGCAGCTAAAATCAAGCCCATTAGCCAATAAAGACATCGACTTTGCGCCCCAAGGGGCAGTGCCGACTGCACCCTTACTTGACCAGGGTTGTTTATTGGTCCAACCCTCAACATCACCTCTTGGCTGTAAGCCTCGTTGTTCTACTACGCCGTAAAGAGTCTCGAGATTGTTCGCTCGTGATGAAATAGGAAAGATACGATGGAGGTCACTGAGTTAAAAGGCTGGTGCTTGGCTTCCATCTTCTCAGATCTCGTTCACCGTCCAACATACAACAACAGCCTTCTTACACTGAACACAAACTAATACAATGGAGTCTTTGGAAAGCTTCGCCATCGCCCACGCGGCAATGGTCTTTGGCTGCTTCATTCCCGCCCTCATGATCTTCTGCAGCACCTTCTGCACAGTCCGTCGTGACAAAGACCCCGCCAGAACAGCATTTACATATCTCAAATACGCTCTCGTAACATTCTCATTGTAAGTCTGACTTTCCTCTAACTACCATAGAAACTTGTCTAACACAGCTAGATACGCCCTATTCGCCGCCGCCAACTCCGCCTTCAACGCCGCATACAGCATCATGGTCCTACACGATGGTGAACCAATCGATAACTACGACGACGTGCCCATTAATGTCTTAATCGCTCTAGGCTATGCTAGGCCAATCAGCGCCATAGTCTGGCAATTTTTTGAGATGATTACCGATGTTCTCATCATGATTATCCTCCTTCGTCTATGTACCGGTATTCTCATGGTGCACCACGCGCCTATTCCACATTCGAAACCTTGCTTTGGCAAGAACCTTCGCTTCGCTTCTTACGGTGCAGCTTTGGTGTTACTCGCCCTGGCCTTGGCGAGTTTGGGTCTTAACATTCGCTTTCTTGTTTCGATGTACTTTGGCATTGACGATGATCCTTTTATTATTATGGCGAGGGTTACGCAGGTCAGCTTTGCGTTCAAGGTTCTTGTCTTTGTTATCTCTCTTGGTACTGTTGTCAAGGCGGTTTTGGTCAAGAGACGTGCAAAGCCGGATATGGGTATGCGTAATGACGCTAAGACATATGGCCATACACCATCCGACAGGAACCTCACCTGGGTAAGTCTATTCTCTGACATCCTCGAAGCGCAGCAGTACTAACATCACCCCAGGTCTCGAACATGCTCCTCGCCTCATCAGTAGTCTGGCTTCTCCACACAAGCTTCACCATGGCTTCATTCGCCGCTTGGAACAACCTCGAAACCCCAAGAAAGGACCGCCCGATGGAGTATCTGCCCTTTTACTACATTTTCGAAGCGCTTTTCAACATCTGGCCTCAGTTCATCACTCTTGTTCTGGTCTACCTTATGGGACGTAAGAAGCAGGACGGGGTCTGGATGAAGTAGGAGGAGAGTTTGCCAACTGTGAATGCCTTGGGTCCTGCGTACACTATCTCCGCGGTACGCGCCCCAGTTGAACATTACTCTGGGAAGCAGGTTTGAAGGATACGAAACCTAATGATGTCACGGATATGATGATGGGAATGAAGGAATGGCTTTGTAAGTGTTTAGTGTTATGATACCTCTATATCTCTTTATGTAGTTTAGACCATTGTTTTAGCGAATCTATACATCTCTATACCACTTCTCGAACTCAATCGACATCCGAGAACTCAGGAGGAGCAACATAAGGGCCAGCCTCGCCCATAGTTCCAGTCACATATCTACACTGTTCAGCACATTTCACCTCTTCAACGTAGAGTAACTTACTTGGTATGACTTCCCCTTGCAGCAAGCTGTCCCTTACTATTCGTAAAAGTAACCTGCGTAAAAGCAAGCGTCTTTCCAATCTTATCCAGCGTAGCAACTCCCTTGAGGACATCGCCCGGGCGGCCTCCGGGACTCAGATATGTCACTAACAAGTTAGTAAACGCCATATTGGTAAGGGGAGGGTATGTACCGTTTAGGTCGGTTGAGACACCGGTGGCGAAGCGGCCTGTTGAAGCAACTGCGAGAGAACCACCGAGATCAACAAGACTGGCGAGAGTTCCACCATGGAGAGTTTGAAGACGGTTCTGGGGTGGTTAGTAGAGGTGATGGTGGTTGGGGTTGAGGGACGAACGGTGTGGCTCTTTTGGATGTCGAGCTCGAATTCGACTTTGCCTTCTACGGCATTGAGGACACGGAACTGTGGTTTTATTAGTACTTATGGTGAATAGTTGACCATTGCTCGACTTACATGCTTTCCGAGAAGTCTGGAAAGAAGGGTGAGATCAGTATTGGGCTTTCCATCTCACTGAGGATGAAGCTCGGTGACGTACGTTGGCTCAAGACCGGAATCCTTCATGAAGGAGCGCATGACCTAGAGTACCACAAGGCGTTAGCCATTCCATACCATCTCATCCAAAGGCCCCCTCTAACTGCCATCAGACTCTTGTGGTAATGCGACTTAAGATGCGACTGAGAGACGAACCGCTTTGGTGAATTGCGTAGGATTGAGCTTCTTAGCCATTGTGATAAGTCGAATGAGAACGCGTGTAGTATGGTGCGACCGTCAACTCAAACAAGATGAGTTTACCCTGTGTAGTAAGAAAGAAGTCACAGATACGCGACTCGAGATATCGATTCGGAGGTGAAGCTTCCTTAACCGAGATCCGGGGTAACAATTGACCTCCCCGCGAACCCGTCCGGCCCCACATTGAAACTGACGTAATCAGATTTTTATGATAAGAGAGAATGCGCAAGTACACAGAGCCATGAATGAGTATAACATACTTGAATTAGACAATGAATGTTTGAACGACACAGACTATTCAATTTCAAGTAACTTAAATTGTCATTGAAGAAATGTGGTAGACCTAGTGGGGGATCCGTCCACGGTTCAGCAAACTAGCCTTTCACGAAGCTCAGAATGTCTCACCAGAAATACCTATGCATGGCCGCTCAACCTTTGACAAGACAAAGTATCACTACAAGCCATAACATCTTGAACATTAGAGTTCAATGGAGCAATACCATATTCGCTAGAATCTCCATTGTTTGTTTAACTATTGTTTTGATCGTGTGTTCCATCAAATTTGTTGTTCCCCCTGTTAGCTGCAGGGTAACATTCGTGGCTGGCTGATCAAAAGCAGGGAGAGAGCTGGAATGCATGCAATACTGTTGGATTGTATCTACCCCAAATCTTTTTGACCGCTCTATCTCCCTTCAACAATTCGCTACCAATTATGCCCATCTATGCGGAATTATACTGTACAGCTTGGAAAAAAGAACATGAATCGTACCCTAGACGCCCAAAGCAAAGATCTGATGACGGAGGGCCTATTTCAGCTCAATATCGAGAACATTCGACTTGTAAGGTCCCGTTAGAGTCCCGTTGATGAGCGCTCCCTCCTCAAGTTCGCTGGGATCAATACCCGCCTTCTCTTGTGTCCACACAGCCAACCAATTCCCCTTCAATTGAACCGTCCCACGCTCAAACACACTATCCATGGGAACAACAGGTTCCTGCAGTGTAGATTCCCAAGAAACAGTCTGTCCAGCTCCAATCTCAATCAAAGCGTCCTCAAGAGGCGGCCATAGCCTCGAAGCTTCAATCTGTAGAACTTCCAGAGGTGTGGTCTCGTCTTTGGAAGTAATGTACAGCGTGCCCATTTGAATAGCTAGCGCATCCAGCGGTGATCCGTAGTTGAGGATCGTAACGGGGTGGTCGTTGTGGTTCGTCACGGCGGCGCGCATGAGGACGGGGTTCTTTTCCAATTGCGAAATGACAACGTCGAGATTCTTCAACGCTTGAGGTGTTCTGAATGAGTTTGCGACCGAGGAGACTTTTTCCGTGGGTGTGAAGATTGCTATGAGGCATATGGCTACTAACGTGCCGAGAAAGAGACGTAGAACTGGTGAAGCCATTTTGTGTGAGGTGGATGTAAATAAAGAGTGGAAGTTGTTTTGCGTTGTACAGGGCGATTTGACGTCAGGTATAAGGTAAGAGCAAGGGATTGTTTCAGTCCCCGTCGCGAGTTAATGGTAGCATGAAGGATAGGCAGGAGCAAAAGAGAGTGAAAATCAAGGTTATATGCTTCCCATTAAAATAACTTCAAGAACCAAGGCTCGAAACCAGCCGTTGGTAACTCAAGGGAGAGAAAAGAAAGATAAATACCTACGCGGCGGGGAGGAAGAAGCTTCTTAGTTCCAGGGGTTACATTATGTGGCGTGGCATCCAGACCAATAATTCATTTTATTCTCACGTGCATTCTTTCCGCTACGCCCCTTTTTCTTTTCTCGAAGGAAGAAAAGGGAAAGACATTGCATATCTTGATCACTTATATAAAGGATTCAGGATTCCTCAACGGTCTGCGCTATTAAAGTTGCGCTTTGATCAAAGGTTAATGCATCTGGTTTAGGCTTTTGATCGACACTGTCAAAACGCAGGTCCCCTTTTTCGTCCCCCCCCGGGTTTGGCAGGAGGGGAAGGAAAACAAACAGGGGTCCGTATACCCCGTTTTCGGAGAAAGAATCAATAACAAGACAAGGTCGCGTGGCCCAATGGCAAGGCGTCTGACTACGAATCAGAAGATTCTGGGTTCGATCCCCAGCGTGATCAATCTTTTTGCCAATCCTGCAAACATAAGATCTTCTTTTTGCCGCCTCTGTTGTCTTTCGGTATATTCTTTTCGGTGAAAGTTACTGATGGGAATTTCAAAAGTAGATGTCATAACTGGGACTCAATCTGAGAATGATGATATCTGATCTGGCTTCATCGACTTCCACCTCACCTTGAAGCCGGGCCACTTATACGATCTTGGATAATTCTTCTGCTACCCACCTGACTGCATAGATGAGATAAACAATCTTTACCATTGTATTATATAAAACTTCTAACTATTTTCACCAATCTCTATCATCTACTCCCGAACAAACAGTCCAGCCATACCCATCCCCGTACCAACACACATGCTCACAACACCAACCTCACCACCATCCCTCTTCAACCCATGCAAAAGCGTACTCGTCATTCTCGCACCAGTAGCACCAAGAGGATGTCCCAGCGCAATAGCTCCACCATCGGGGTTAACCTTCTCCTTCGTCCACGCATCCTCAAGACCAAGCTCCCTCACGCAATGCAGCGCTTGACTAGCAAACGCCTCGTTAATCTCCCATCGCGAAACATCCTCTGTCGTAAGACCGACTTGATTCAGTAGCTTGGGGATCGCGAGAGCTGGGCCGATACCCATCTCGTCAGGATCGCAGCCTACCGTCACGGCGGAAACGAATTTACCGATGATCTGATCTTGTAGACCGAGAGCGGTGGCGGTGCTTCGGCGCATGAGGAGTGTTGCGGCAGCACCGTCGGAGACTTGGCTTGAGTTTCCAGCTGTGGAAGTTCCATCTGCTTTGAAAGCAGGCTTGAGCTTCTGAAGAGCCTCGATGGTGACGTTCTCGCGGATACCATCATCCGCAGTAACGGTAATGCGCTTCTCCTCGCCGACCTTGTTGCCCTGCTTGTCAACCTCCTGGAAGCGCGTCTCAACGGGAACAATCTCCTGTGCAAAGCGTCCTTCACTGCGAGCACGTGCGGCACGTCGGTGAGACTCAACAGCCATGGCATCCTGGTCCGCTCTCGAAACATTATATCGCTGCGCAACGTTCTCCGATGTCAAACCCATAGGCATAATGCAATCGCGCGCATGTCTGTTTTCCGATTCCTTCAACTCTGGCCAGACATCCACAGGAATGGCTCTGGATCCGTAATTCCTCGTCATGCTCTCCATACCCGCCGCAATACCGGTGTCAATCATGCCAGTCTGGATCTGCGCCGACACAGCAGCGATAGCCTGCAGAGAACTTGAGCAGGCGCGATTCACGGTGTACAAGCTTGTGGTGTTCTTGAAACCGACATGGTTGAGCGCCATGCGCGCAGCTTTGGAGCCGCCGAGCTCAGAAAGCACGACACCAACGGCTACATCATCGACGGGAGCTTCAGGATGCGCCTTGAGCGTAGCCTTGAGAACGCTGGCGAGAAGTTCCTCGGGATACGCATCCTTCAATTGACCCTTATAAGAGCGACAGATGGGTGTACGGACAGATGAGAGGATGACTGTGTCGGAGGGGGATTTGGCGAGGACGCTCGACAACCCTTTGTGGAGGCGGGCCGACATTGTGAATCTGGGGTAAGACAAGCTTGAATATAGTATTGAAGATCTGGGATGAACACCAATTGATAAGAAAGAAGATGGATAAAGATTTGAGATGGAATGAGGATGTTGATAAAAGTCCGGGTAAGTAAATATCCCCTACTAAATGGTCTCTCAATTGCCTTTTCCCCAGCCGAAAGCCGGATGGCCCCCGTGGAGTACCGCCGAATTGTGGACCCTCGACCCGATCGGCTTTAGATGTCGGCTGTTGGAGTAGCGCAGTTTGCTTGTCGGGTAAGAGCCGGGATCTCCAAGACACCCATCCACCATCCACCTTGAAGCAGACCTAAGGGTATCAAAAGAATTAGCCCCCGAAAGTATAAGAGTTGAAATGATTTGGTTGCTTTATGTTAGCTTAGAGTAGCACTTAGATTACTTTATTGTAGTAGCCTGTCTTAGAAGATAATTCTTCTATCACTTACCTGCCCGGATCATTAGAAGCATTCATCCGCCTCAAGCAAAACACTCAACTAACACTTGACTATTAGTCCCATTTATGCAGTCGTGTTGTTACTCTGGAACTGATAGTTGGTCTGTTCCCCTGAGCTTGGATCTCAAGTCTCTGCTACCCCAGATTCAGATTCTTATACTGTATTGTTGCAAACAATCTTTCTCATACATTGGCTATGACTCTGACAATCCTATAAAACCAACATGATGTGCTACAAATCAACAAACGCCCCAGTGCCGTATGCCGTCGTGAATATCGTGTCAACTCAACCACTCGCCCTGAACTCCGCATTGCAATCTGCCATGCATGCTACTCTCTGTACTGAATCCCCAGTCCCAGCCTCTTCTGACTATCAGTCAAAGGCTCAACCACCCTCGACTTCTTCGCCGGACTCTCCTGGTCCCGTCGTGTCTCCTCACTTGAGGCATAGTACCCGCTGAACTTGCGCTTATCTCCGTCTGCGTCTCCGTTGCGATGGGACAATAGCTTCTCCTGCATGCGAGCCGATTTCTCCATTGCACCTGGTGTGTTTGTAGCCCTGCGAGCCTCGGCTACCTCGAAGCTCTGTCGTGGGTCTCGTCGTAGCATCTGTGCAGCTGCCTGACTAGCCTGACTATCATGAACCTCTCCTTGACTGCTGCGGTTCCGTGAATGTGAGGCCTGTGATGTAAATGACTGAGCTGCAGCAACTGACTCAAGTGCCTGTCTAGCGAGCTCTTCGTTATCGTCTACCGAAATAGTGCTCTCCCGACTCCTACGTCGATGACGCTCCGACTTCGGTGTCGTGGGGATAAATTGTCGCTGCGTATATCGTTGAGGCTCCGTTTGCGGTACCAAGTTGACAGATGGTAAAAGTCCAACATGCGTTCCCGTGGGTCGATTGTTTGGTGTCGTAGGCAGAGACGACATAGACTGAGAATTCCGGCTATGCTTTCCGACATGTCGTGGCGTGGGACGGTGAGGATGCAGTGGTGTTGAAGGCGCGCTGTTGTTATCCTGGCTCATAGCCTGCAACAGAGCCGACAGACCATGACCATGCTCGCCCTGCCTATCGCGTACCTGTGTTCTGTATGCCTGCTGCTGAGAGCCACGCTGTCCCTGTGAGCTCGGAACAACAACCCCTCGTTGTTTGGGTGCTAGGGCGTGAAATATACCTCCTGGACTGCAGAGCATCTGCATGTGCTCTCTGTTCTCCCTGATTCTGTTCAACAACATGTCCCGCTCCTCCGCAAGAGAGTTGTACTCATCCTCCCTCTGCTTGATGACCTTCTTAGCAGTCTTTAAGCGACGCTGGAGGACTTCCTTTTCCTGTAGCGAGCCTTCGTACCATGACTTCATCTGCAGATACTTTGTTTGCAGTGATTCGGACGCCGATTCGAGTTCCTTCTTTGCCTGTCGTGTGTGCTCTGCATTTCGCAGCGCGTCTACCTCGCGACGCATCATCTCGTGTTCCACAGCGGCGCGCTTGGAGTCGTCGTCGGCCTGGAGAGCCATAAGGTTGTACTGCAGCTTGAAGTGAGCTGCCTCCGTCTTGAGCTTTTGCTGTTCTGCGAGAGCATTCTGAACCATGACACGGAGTTCGTCTGCAGATGCCTCGAGGACCTGGTCCGGGGCGGGTGGGAGAAAGTCTGATGTTTTGGAGCGGTCGTGTATGATGTTGCGGATAGTAGCCGGCGGAGAGCATAGCGTTGACTGCTGAGAAGCAGAGAACTTTCGTTTAGCGGGACCAGGTTGGCTTGCATGTTGACTGTTGTTAACTTGGGTAGAAGGAGGAGGTGTAAGAGACGAGGGAATGACTGTGAGTTGTGGTCGTTCTTCGTTGACTTGAGTACTGAAAGATTCGGTTGGGTCGATAGGCGAGTTCGGGATTTCGGTCGAAGGTAGTGTCTCCTGCACCGGGTCTTGCGGGCCAATTTCTTGGGGAGTCGCAGGCTGAGTCGGAGGATCGACACGAGGATGCTTGACAAAGATAGTATCCCCCTCCAGCGGCCTCTTAGGCTGTGAAGAATCGGCAGGAGAACCCATCGTGAAGCAATTCGGGACTGTGATGGCGAAAAAACGTCAAGTCGCGTCAACAGCAGACGTACTTCCGACCGAGGCGGCTAGAAGACCGCTATTGGCGGAGTATGTTTGTTATGATTGAATCCCTCCACTGTGTTCATATGCTTGTTTTTCTATACGCGTCTTATCTCGCAGGAAGGATTTGAGTTTCCAATGATGCAGTCGAGGTTCAAACAAACGCACGCACGCGCCGCGGGACTTGTTGTTAGGTATCCACAAAAAAAAGCAAAACAATTGTTATGATGACGAACAAAAGGAAAAGAAACCAATCAGCCTTGATTTTCCATGTATAGGGACACAATGCAAAGACACACAATACGATAGAGGGGGTTCAAGGGAAAATTGAAAGCTTGTGACGACTGTCTTTCGAGTGAAGAGAAACAGGGAGCTAAGCTAGACGACGGTTGTCTAGGAACATGGGTTTTTCCGCCCGTGGCTGGGTCTTTACCAAAGACAGGGTTTGACAAGGCTTGTTTCTGGGTTGGAATGCGCTAAACTTTGGGGGGATCAAGGTGAAAGGGCACTAATTTAAGGTGTAGGTTCGGTGAGGACAACATGAACTGCATCCACAATTGTTTGGTATCACAAGACAAAACCAAGATGATGGATATCCAAGTACTCAATAAAACAAGACAAGTGACTGCTTGATATTGAAACGAATGCATCAAGCCTATACCCAAAACATACAACAAAATAAAATATCCCAACTCCCAAACACCATAACCTGTTCATGATCCTTTCAAACCTCCTCTGAACTATCCTCCGCCAATCTCTTAGTCTTGTTCTCCTTCCACTTGTTCCATCCCCTTTTGATAGCTCTCCATGTGATCCCAACCAGATAAACAATCCAGATAATGGGCCAAAAGAGTAAAACACACATCCACCACGTAGCAACACTCAGCTTCGCCCGTTTCTTTCCATCAGTGTCCAAGTACCAGTCCGGTATCCAATATCCTGCTTGGCCACGAGAGTTGAGACTAATAACGCTGATCAGGCCGAAGACAAGCCAGCCGACGACCCAGACTGATACGACGATCTTGAGGGTCGTGTCGGGGCTGGGGTTGACGGACTTTAGGGGATTGTCGTTTGCTGATATGTCGCGGGGCATCAAGCTTAGACCCTCGACGAAGGGATGATTGTAGAACGGTGGCATTTTAGATGCTTCGAGTGGTAGGTTTTATCGTATATGATGATTGTTTGTGTGATCCTTCTCGATAGTGGTGATCGTATGGTTTGTGGTAGTTGTGTATTGTGTCCAGCGTGATTGAGGATATTGGAACGGATATTGAGAGGATGGTAAGAACACGCTTCTAACTGATGGTGAATTGAAGCGCTCTTATGTCTGAAGAAAAGATTTGGGTTTACGTAGTTGCAATTATGTTATGCTTTAGACCATGCTTGCGAAGTTGATGCCTTCCTTCCGCAGAGAACACTCGCCGCCTGGTGGACGGATGTGCCTTCTTTAAATACGCTCAAGAGGCAACTTCACCACTCTTCGATAGAGTTCAAGATGAAGCCAGTAAATGGTGGTTTACAAGAAACTCTGCGATGTGATTTGTGTCGTGTGAAGTATATCTGGCGGGCCAGTCCAGCAAACTCTACGTTACAGCATCATGTAAACTCTCCAAGACAATCGAGAGTTGAGAAAGATCTACAAGAGGACGTTATGGTAGACATTGCACCTTTAGGTAACAGAAGAATTATCACCTAAGGCTTAGGCTACTATAATAAAGTAGCCTAAATACTTATCTAAGTTATCACAAAGTGACCAAATTATTTCGTCTCTTATGATATTCTTATGATGAACCTGAGGGGGAGTAATGATATGCCTAAGAGAAGAACCGCTGATCTCATAAAGTTGAACATGACGGAGTCTGCCTGTCGCACCACAACGTAATATGTGCCATATGATACTCGGAGCAGGTCAACAACATTGATCACACTCATCGTAAAAGTATTTCACAATATACCAAAGTTATGTCAACCCAGCCCTATAAAGAAATGAGGAAGAAGTGCCATGCTCATGTCAAGCATCGCATTGTCTCATCTCTCTGATGTCCCGTTTGTGCACATCCATGGATCCATTTACAGAACGTCTTAAAAGCGTCCAACCAGGTAGTTGAGTCAATGACAAGTTGTCCCAGTCCATAAAGCTTAGTCCCTTAGCTGTCAGTTGACCGTTAGGCCGCCTGGAGCCTCACGGCTACCTGTCCGCGTATCTCTAGTGTAGTGCATTTGATGATAGCTCCTCAAATCCGCTAGAGAAGGCAGCAATGCTGAATCAATGGCCGCGTGGGTCTCCTTAGGCTCTTTAGAAGAGTAGAGAACGACTTCATAATCTCTCTGCTTTCCCTCTCTTTTCATTCCTTTCAAGCTTCACACAATCAACTGTATGTGCCCCTTTGACTACACTCTCGATGCCGTACAAGGTCAACACTTCCGCGATACCTTCTTACTGACTTATTAATAGTGCGCGCCATCCTCACGTTCGTTTTCAGCATCGCGCGCCGTCAAGATGTGAGTCTCTTTGTTCTGTCACCTAAATCCTACGAGTGATGCTTCGAGTGCTTCCAAACACTCTCCCCTTCCGTCTTCACTCCTTGCTTTGTCACTGCTAACTCACGTAGGCCTGTCCGCATTCACAGCTGCGTACAATGTCTCAAGTACGCCATTTCTTGGCATCCCGAAAGAGTCTCGTGTGTCGACGACGGCGATGATATCTCTGATGATATTTACTGCGTTCCTCCTGATGAGGGTAAGCGACCTTGTTCAGACTAGAGATCCGTTGCTAATTCTATTCCCAAGAAGAACCCAGCGAGTGCAAGCGCTGCCGGCTCATCAGTAAGCCATGCATTCCGGTAGGATTACTCTCCTGTCTTTCCCTCATAGAACTCGGTGCTAATTCCTTGCAGGGTAATCGCAAAATCGGGCGAGTATTGGAGGCTTTGGGTCGTCATATCGAGACATGCATCGGAGATGACATATCTGTACAGGAGTATGAGGATGATTCCGTAAGTTACCCAGAGTTTTTATCCGTGAATCGTCTCTCTAACATGTTTCCAGACCACCAAGGAACTTCGCAAGAAGGGTAAAAGGGCGCTGTCTGCTTTTCGTGTAATCATGTCTACCAGAGCTGCTGCTTCTGCTGCTACTTTCGCTGCCGCGGCCTCTGAGCAGCGTCGCGTCGACCGTGATGCGCAGTCTGCGGCTGTTTCCGCTGAGATCCTGGCAACTCTGGTAGACATAAAGAACTCTCTCGCTATCATCGCGAACTATGGACTACCCCAGGCTGGCACCACCCAGATGCCGGACGACTGTACCTGGGATACGTCTGATGATGAGGATGACGATTGAAGAGCTGGTTATATCCCAGTGACGTCCTTCTGAGGTCTCCTCTGGTGCAATGAAGGATGGGTATGTGGTCTGGTCTGATCAATCTCTCTCCGCCTCTCTGGCTTAGTTACTTGAGATAGTCGCCCACTTGGGCAATACACTCTGACCAACCACCCATCAAGTTATCCAAACAGTAAACACGGATACGTATCATGTCAAGGTCAGCCCGGTAAAAGCATAAGAGACGAAATAATTTAGACCAGCTCTTAGGCTTGGCAACTTAAGCCTTAGAAGACAAGGTACACGTCAAGGTATCAGAAGAATTGTCCGGCAAGAAAGCAAGATGGTATATAACTTCCCGTAATAAAGCTAAAGTAAGATAAAATATATACCAAGAATCGAAGCCCACCATAACGCATACAACCATCTATTTCCCACTGCTGGATCCGAACTGAGTCAATCTACATCATTCTCATCCGTGTCTCCCTGCCAAGCACCCATCTCAGCAACAGGCACACGACCACGTAGCCATCGCAGGGTGGCATCTGTTCCACGCTCAATCACATTCCAACGGGGAACCCTGAATCGGTTTCCGGACACTTCAAATCTCTCGAGACCACCTGGTCCTCCGAGGAGGCCGATGCGGGGGTTGAGGTGGGAGATGTCGTTGTTGCTTACGTCGACTGTCTTGATGCCCTTGATCATGTCGGGTTCAAGCTCGACGATGTGGTTGTTGCTTGCGAGCAGCACGTTGAGGTTGGGGAAAGCCTCTTTTAGGTCCGTTGGGAGGGCGTTGATACGGTTCATTGTAACATCAATCTTCTCCAGGCCGGGTGCATGGAGGAATTTGGTGAGTGCGCCAAGACCGGTGATGTGGTTCGAAGCCAGGTTGAGTTCCCTCAAGGCCAACAGCTCCAGCTCCTCAGTCAAGTATGCCTCTCCTACCAACTTGTTGTGCGACAAAGACAGAGCAGTCAATGTCTCAGCAAAGAAGCTGAGCGAGTTTGGCAGTGTAGCAAACAGGTTGTTCTGGAGGAAAATCTGGCGAACAGTGTGTTCAGCAGCAACCTTGGAGCAAACGACAGGGTGGAGTGACGATGACTCGGTTTGGGATCGGTCCAAGATACCACCGGGCTTCACTGGCCAAGACTGGTTGGACAGAGTGTGCGATCTAGAACGACGACTCGACACTGTATGCGAACGCGATCGATTGGGACTCGTGGGAGGAGTAGCAAAGCTATCATTTGACTGCCAATCTTCCTCATCGTAAGGTTTAGCATCAACATCCTTAGCATCTCTCAAAACATCGAGAATACCTTGACTGGCAGGTTCTTGGTACGGAGGAGGAGGTTCTAGGCGGTTGGCGAGAACATCCTTGAGCTCTTCCGTAGTGATAGACAGGAACTTCTTGTCGCGGAGAGGGTTTCCGCTGAGTCGGATCATGGTGAGGTTGTCCATGCGGGAGACCTCGGGAGGAATCACTCGGATGTCGTTGCTAGAGAAATCGGCGTGACGGAGCTTCTCGAGACCCATGAAGCTGTTGGGAATTCCTGAGATGCTGTTCTCCTCTACTGAAAGTGTCAAAAGGTTTGACCAGGTAGTCATATCAGGCAGTCCCTGCAGTCTGTTCATGGAAAGTGATAGAGAGTGAAGAACGGGCAGATCAATCGCAGAACCTAAGGGCACCAGCCGCTCCAGCTGGTTGGCGGAAGCGTCTAGCGTGTGCAATTGAGGCAAGCATCCGATGGGCTCCTCGATCAAGGTTCCCTTCAGCTTGTTCTTTCTGACGTTAAGTTCAGTAATGGGCAGGGTAGCAAGGCTATCGAAAGGCAAAGATTCGAAGCTGTTCTCGCTCAGGTTCACGATTCGAAGACGCGACATGTTCTCGATCTTAGCAGGCAACCCAGAGATGTTGTTGTTGTGCACGTCGAGAATTTCTAGCTCACTCAGACTCGCCAGCGCGGGGTTCAGAGGGCCGTAAAAGAGGTTGTTTCCAAGCCTCAAGTCGCGAAGAGAGGTCATTTGCGAAATTGTATCAAGACTGTTATTCGTGAGACGGTTCGAAGCCTGATAACAGTTAGCAGGAAAGACACAGAAGGGCAGCGGGATACATACCAAGTTCAGGGATGTGAGGCAAGTCAACCGACGAAAGCCCAGAGGGACATTGACGAGAAGATTGCCATGCATATCCAGAGTCTCCAATCCAGCAAAGATATTGCCCTGAGCAGCTTGAGCCTCGTCAAAAGACGAGGGCTCGCTGTCAGGAAAGATGAAGTCGTCCAACTCCTCAAGCTCATTATCCGCAGCGACCAAGCGAGTCAAGTCGACGCTCTCAGCCCAACTTCCATCAAAGGTACCAATACTCTCCAGATCGTACATCTTGAGGACCTCAATAGGAATCTCCTTCAAGTGCAGAGCGGCGATGTTAAGCCGTCCACTTGTCCTCGCAGCACTAACCCGGTTTTGAAGGACCTTCTTCTTGGGATCTTCTCCTTGGCGAAGGTTGAAAGGATCGTCATGGTTGACGCCAAAGTCGAAACCCGTGTCATGAGGAATGATGGGTGCCTCCTCTCCTTCGGCTGTCTGGGAGAGCTCAGCAGCTTGTTTCATTTGCGCTCGTTTCGCGGCCTTGGCCTTGGCGATTTGCTCACGTAGAGCGGCCGAGGACTTGCGAGCCGATGGTGGTGATCCAGGCTCAGCTGACTCGCCTGTCAATGAAGTAGCGCTTGAAGGAATTGTACCATCCCAGGAAGCAGTTGAGGTAGAGTTTACAGACCCACGTCGGTTGGCGCTATGCAAAGAAGCCTTGTTGAGCGCAGGAAGAGATGGCTTCTTGAGCATCCCCGGGCCAGAAGCCTTTGAGCTTCCAGGTCGGATAGCTAGAGACTTAGCGCCCGATTTTGGGGTCGGGATAGTTGTCTTGCCGGGACTGGGGCTTCTCGCCTCGGCGGCAAAGGGTGGTGGCTTGGATGCTCCCGCTCTCGAATTGGGCGTTGTTCTTATCACAGTATCCGACCGTTTTCGAGGCGTTCCATCGATGGGGGCAAGTGGCACGAAACCGTTTACTGAAGCTCTCAAGTTCGGAAAGCCATGGTCGGACTGACCAGAACTGGAGCCAGGACGGCTTAATCTCAACGAACAGTCTGAAGCATAGCTAGAGCCTGGCCGCGAAGCACCACTACCTGCTCGCGAGCGTGTACTACTGCTAGATCGCGCTCCTGGTACGCCCTGTTCGAAGAAGTTTGACGTCTTCCTTAATGCAGGGGACTTGGCTAATGTCTCGATGGTCCTTTCGGAAAGAGAAGGCCTTGGCTTGCGAGAGCTAGCGCTCAATGTATCTGATCTATCGTCTTCGTCGGTCGAAGCGGTTCGCGGTCTCGATTGGTTGGGATTGAAGATATTATTGGGTGGATCGTAAAGGGGTGAGACAGCGAAAGACTCCGAGGGCCTTCTTGTAAGGGTCAATTGACGAGGAAACATGCTCCCCTCAAAGTGCCCAACAGCTCCGCCTGGAGGATCACATTCTGGTGTCGTAGATCGCTCCTCGAGGATATCGGCATCAAGGTCTACCGGTCGATAAGCCGCGGAAGTAATCCGTTGAGGTGGCTTTGCTGGTGATAGAGAGCTAGGAGGAGGTCTATTGATGAGGGAAGTTTGTCTTGATCTGGGAGCAGCGAGTTGATCTCTCGACGCAGTAGGTCGTAGCCGTTGAGCTCGCTGTTGAAGATCTGGTTGACTGGTTCGTAGCTGGTCTCTTGACATGGACGGTCGAAGCCTTGGATTCCGTAGCTCACCACCACCCAAGCTCTCCCTTGAAGGGGAAGAGCGGATGACTGACGTCGGTCTCGGTAGAGCAGATGTGGGCTTTGGAATTTGAGAAGTTGGTCTAGGTACGGGAAGCTTTGACAGCCTGGGAATAGCGCTCATGCGCTTCTGAGAGGAATCCTCCATGATGGGTAGGTATGGTATGGTATCTGCAGAATGGTCGTAGCGTGGGTGATGAAGAAGGAGAGCTAGCTGCTGTTGATGTCTTTAAAGAAAGGAATGCAAAGACTGAGTGAGACAAAGAAGGACGTTTTTCTTTGTTCGGGCTCCTAAGGGGTCTGGTTTGCTGGGTCCAGGTACGGATGAAAAGCCAATGTTTTTAGGTCCTAGCGTTGGCGGGTGGACGACGGGACGGATGGCGGCGGGAACTAACGATGAGGCGGGCGAACAGACACAGTTTTACGACGTATTTATGAAGAATTATCGAGTCAGTAAGTCTCAGCTTTAGTAGCACGACGAAAAGAAGAAAGAAAAGAAGAGACAAAATGGAAAGATTGAAGTTCTTTGGTTCTTTAACAGTTCGCTTAAAGTCTAGGCTAATGTAAAGAAGAAATGATATCTCCAGGGGTTACATGCGAGGTACAGTACCGTCTACCGTTCCTCTGGAGAAGGTGCGTCTTTCAGTGGGGATTTGCACCTGCCTGCTGCGAACACACTAGATTGCGCTAAGGTGCAGATGATGTTTAGTGGCTTTGTAGGGGCAGGGGTAGCTTGAGAACCTTCTCTCCACTGGGTCTTTGCAAACGCCTTGCCTTTTGTTTGAGTTTTATGATGGGTTCGTCTGATGATTTTCTGGTCATTTTGTTGAAGCCACAAGTGATAAATACGCTCACAGTTTAAGATGCGTTCTTGATCACATCTGCACTGCTACAGTACCATCCCATCTTTTCTCCCCCAGGCCACCAACCCAAGTAGCGTCGTACAGTAGCAGTAGCGCAGTCCACCTTCCAGGTACGGGCCCATCGGACCCTTTCCACCGGCTGGCTAATCCCAGTTCACGTTCACGATTGCCCCTGAAGGTCAGTCAGGTTCTTATTCCGAGTCGCCTGTTGCGTAGCATTGGGCGGAAAGCCTCATTTTCTATTTTCTTTGCTTTTCTTTCTTTTCCCGTCCCGTGTAAACAAAACAGAGACATTATTGTTTGTAATACAGAACAATATTTCCTCAATGACGTGTTACTTTCCCAGAATAGTTACAGTACAAACGCCTTTTGTTTTTATTATCTCCGGTATTACATGGATGAGAGAGGGATGGACCCCTGGTTCGGCGCGACAAACAAGATATTCCGTCACGGGGCGCATTTGTCCAGTTTCCTCTTTTTCTTTCTTCAGACATTTTTACGTTTCATACTGTATCCGTATATCCAGGTGCATGCTGTGCCTGTGAGTAGCAGATAAATTAGTCTCCAAGGCTTCGAACAATGTGTGCCTGACCTCGGCATAATGCCTATCTGGGTTTACTGTTTGAACAACTTACAGCCACCCGAGACTTCTACGGCGCAAACTGCAAATGGCTCAGTCCAGGCCCCGAAGAATTCTGCAGAAGCCCTTAAGCTTGTCACTTAGCGCAAGGGGTTCTGTTTCACGCCATGAATCGTGCTTTGTCTGCAGTCCAATCGTCCACCAAGTTTCACATCGTAGATCAACTGTGGGGAAAACTACGAGTCACGTTTGGTGACGACAGCATTCAACGACGTTAGAGTTTACGGAATCGAATCGAATTGAGGCTTAAGGTCAACGGTCTCCTTGCTTTAGCTGAGGCATGAGTTCTCAATCGTAGCTTTGCCAAATCGGGGCTGACAGCACGTGGCGAGACAGACCTATCACAGTTGGGAAACTCTCTTTCGATCGAGGCGATCAGATTGCCTCGATGTTTGCTTTAAGCCTCAATCCGATTTGACACACTCCACCATTGAGAGGCGTGACATATCGCGTCGTCATCAGCTGAGCCCTGCGGTGTCCTGATCTCTTGGTTCCTGGTCGTCGTGTTCATCCACATCAATCCGAATGAAGTAAAGCCAGCCGGAACGAAATTCACAGAGACTGACACCTATGGAGGGTGCGCATGTGACCCTCCGTGTAAATTGAGAACCGAAGTTCGTCAGTCACCCTAGATCAATTTCTCTCTTGCGGCATCAAGTGTCCTAGATGAAAGCTCTGACCATGTTGTCCGTTCTTCTCGAAGTGGGACTCCCGATCTTCCCAAGAAGATTCATAGTTTTCTCGTCCTATATACCAGGCGATACCAATAACCATGGCATATGTAAGGAGTGGTATTGCCATAAAACTAAAGCTGGGAGATAGCGGCAGCTCGACGAAGGCCTGTCGCAGACTGCTGCTGCGAACATGTACCTGATGGCTGATCAGGACAGGAACCAGAGCCCTTCCCCAGCCTCAGCTCCCATCCCCATATTCCCATTCACTCACTCATGTATCTGGTACATGCCAGCCTTACCATGCATCCGGTAACTGATCAGGACCTGGCTACGACGGGATCAGCAGACCAAGCGGTGTACAATGTGAATGTTGAGGAGGAGGAAGAGAGGCAATCGCCGGGTGGCGTCAGCCCTTCTCCCTCTATTCAAGGGCAGTAGCGCTGCGTTACGACCATTATATCCAAGCTACTCAGCTCCCAATGAAGCATTTCGGGTCCATCAAAGTTACTTTCAAGTAGGACTCAATATCAGAATTCAAAAACCCCTGCATTCCAACATTCAAAAGACTTTACAAAAGGGCTCAATATGCGCCAACTGATGATTTACTCGCCACCTAACCCTACTACTTATCTGCGGTATCAAAACATGAGCCAGCCCATACATGTTTTGTGTGAACTCTATGTTAATTTTGGCTCGAGTACTGATCGATATCCACAGAAAAAGAACACAGTTTTGTGTTTAAATTTGAAAGTTCCCATCGATGAATTTAGTCGCAAACATGTTCAGCGAGTCGGAGTTACCAAACCTTGAAGAACTGCTTTTCATAAACCTTCAGCTTGTGGAGGTTTATAAAGAAGACTTTGCTTCCTCCGAGTCAGTCGCGGTCTTTTCTCTCCCCAATCCAAGCTACAGAACACTTCCCATCAACTCAGCCCCGAAAGTATCTTCACTTGTACCTGAAACTGCGCTTCTTTCCCTTGAAATCCTTCCCTGAGCTGCAACCTTGCATAACTTAACGCCGAATTCACTATGGAGCGCCCTTCCTTCGCTACCCTCCCTCCGGAGCTGCGTTGCATGATCTATCTCTTCGCCGCACCACCTCGTTACGTCTATCTCCGAGGCCGCCAAGATAATCCTTTCTTACCATCCAGCAAGGTGTACTTTACCAGCGGCACCAAGATACCACCCCTTCTGCACACATGTCGTGAATCCCGTAATTGCTTGATAAAGCAAGGATACGAGCTCACCTTTCAGACACCAAGGTTTGAGCAACGCACGTGGTTCAACTACAACAAGGATATTTTGATAGTACCTCAATTGTCTATCGACTGGTCCCGGTTGACAGTCCTGCCAATAGTAGCCACAGGTTCGCTGCACCATTGTGTGGCCGACTGCCGACTTCATGATTTGCGGGTAGAAGACAAGGATAGGATACGTTGGCTGGCGGTATGCAGCTGCAACGATATTCATCGTGTGGCTCAGCTAGGGGCATCGCAAGGGTCATCGCAAGGGTCCGGATATCAAAGGGGTCGATTCGTCTCCGAGTTCGAGCGTGAACTAAAAATTTGGCCTACGAGTTGTCTCTCTTGGTGGCCTGATTTTAGCAAAGGCAAGTGGGGGAGGGTCGAAACTCAAACACCACTCCAGCCTTGGTTTTAAGAGGCGTGAGAGAGTGGCTCTTCACCTCTTTCGATCCTCCATCGGTTCGTCGCCTCAAAAGGTCCCGGTAAACCTCTAAACAACCAACCCCATTTCTCAACAAAACCCTCCGACATCTCCCATCCCGAAATATCCCACGGTGGCGACCAAGCAATCATACCCCTTCTCTCCATCTCATCATCCGGGTACCCTTCATACAACCCGCCAATACAATCAGCCCAGAGCTCATCTTCATCAAAAGTCCCTAGAGCACGAATGAGATTGTCACGGCCTTCTGGGGAGGGGAATAAATCAACCCAGTCTCCGTGTGGGATTGTCTGTTGAAGAATCGTTGGGAGAAGCGCGGCGGGAACAGATGCTGGATTCGATGGGTAGGGAACTACGTGGATGATTTCTTGGTCGCATTCGAGAGGCGTGTAGAGAATTCCTGATATTAGGGTGCGGTTGACGGATAGAGCGCGGAGGGCGTTGTATTGAAGGAGTGTGATGAGATGGTCTGGGCAGAGAGGGAAGATGAATTTTGCTTGGTTGATTTTTGTTCCATATGGCAGCAGCGGTGTTTTAGAATCGTATATCTGTTTAACATGGGAAGATGCGACGCTTGACATGAATTCTTGTTTGATATCCCAGAGATCGATAGTCGTCTCATGCTTGACGAGAGACATATGATTGTCATCAGCTTTCTTCGCTAGTGCTTTGCGCTTTCCTACCCAATTATTAGTTACTCCTCGGCTTGTCTAACCAGAATAATTGTCCTCTAAGCCTTAGACTAATAAAATAAAGTAGTCTAAGCGCTCATCTAAACTGGCATAAAATGACCCTAAACTATTTCGTCTCTTATGGTCATGACGAGCGGTCAATTCTTCTGACGCCCCGCGGCTTAGCTGGTTTAAGAAACAACTTATTTACTCACTGTACGCTCTCATGTTGAGTCTAGTCTGCGCTCGTCTTCTCGCAGCAGCATCTTTCGTTCCGGTCCAATCATCTTCTTTCCTTATCGCCTATATCCGGTCAATAAGCCGTGATTCATCGGAACATGGGCTAACAATACGAACCTCGACTAGCTGCGGCATGGAAGTGAGCTCTATGCATGCTTCTGGTTCGTGCGTACTCATTTTGCTGATGATGAAGAAAGAGGGGGAATTTACTTTGTCTCTAACGTTGGAATATGCAGTCTGCTCACTCACAGAAGGATCATGAGGCGCAGACTGTGCGATTGTGCGATTGGTTATCATCTGAAGCTGACCAACGCGACCGGGCTTAGCGTCATGCAGGCTGCTCACCAACGGTTGTAACTCTATCTGCTTTGGGTTAAGGCTTGGATATGCAGGCAGGCAGGTTGCTCACTCTTCAGTAGATAAAGCCGGGTATAAGAATGGCTGAGTAAAGCCGGACAGACAGAATACGTCAAGCACTTTATACACGCGAATGGAGCGTTTATTTCGTCATGCTACGCTACAATAGTGTATGCACGTTGCTCACAGCGACATGGATGGCTTGGACTAGATGCAACATGCTCACATCTAGACAAACGGAACTCCGTGCTTTAGGATACAATGCTCCTAAAAGTATCCGAAAGACGAATATAAATATTCCGATTATCCTCGCATTTTTCGTATCATTCTCATCATCAACAGCTCAACACAATCACTTGAACATCATCTTCTGATATCTCTCTCCATCTTCCAATACCTCCATCTCAAGTATCCACCTCAACCTCACTCTTATACATCATGTCTTTCAACCCCGAAAACCTCCCCAGCCTTGAAGGAAAGGTCTTCATCGTCACTGGCGGCAATGCTGGAATGTAAGCACTGCCCCACTACCTCCCATAAATATTCAACTCACTAACATTTCAAAGGGGTTACTACACAGTCCTCCACCTCGCTGCCCACGGCGCTCACGTCTACATGTGCACCCGTTCCCTCGAAAAGGGTAACACAGCCATATCAGAAATCAAAAAGACTCACCCCGAAGCAAAGGTCGGTCTTCTCCAGATGGATCTCATGGATCTTTCCAGCGTCGTCGCAGCAGCCAAGCACTTCCTTACCCTTGAGTCCTCTCTACACGGTCTTGTGAATAACGCCGGTATCATGGCCACACCCTTTGATATGACCAAGGATGGCCATGAGGCGCAGTGGCAGACCAACTATATCTCACATTGGGTCTTTACTGAGCATTTGATTCCTGTAATGCAAAAGACTGCCAAGGACTTGCCTGCTGGAAGTGTAAGAATTGTGAACCTTACTTCCTCAGGCCATCTTAGCGCTCCCAAAACCGGCATCAACTTTGAAGACCTCACTCTCAAAGACCAAGGTGTCTGGGAGCGCTACGGCCAAAGCAAGCTCGCCAACGTCCTTCACACAAAGACTCTCCACAACAAATACGGTCCCGGCTCAGAGAACAAAGAGGGCGAAATCTGGGTTACATCAGTTCACCCAGGTCTTGTGGAAACCAACCTCGCCACAACAGTTGACCCAGCAGAGAAGGGCATGCTGAACCTAGTCGGCGCACTCCGCTGCTTCAGAATGCTTTGGTCTGCCGATAAGGGTTCTTGGAACAGTCTCTACTGTGCCGCAAGCCCTGATATGAAGGCTGAGCAGAGTGGACAGTATCTTGAGATTTACCATCGATTTGGTGAGCCTTGGTGGGAAAGTGGTTTTGCGAAGAATGTGGAACTTGCGAAGCAGTTGGAGGATTGGACGAGGGAGACTATGGGTAAGGAGGGTTGGGTTCATTAAGAAGATGTCTTGCTTTTTCTTGTTTTTGTCTGTTCTTAGCAGGATAGAGGCGTTTTGGTAAAGGAGTGAAGTAATATTTAGATCTATATAGAAGGAAAGTCCAATTTCTACCAATATCCATCTCATTCTATAACAAAGGAAAGACTCAATCCACTGAAAACAATCCCCAATCGCACTCAGCCCCATCATCTCACCCATACAGCAATCTCATGCTTCTTCGTCCCCTGGGTAGACTCAATCATCAACTTACCACTTACCCGTCCCATTCTTAGGCTTATGGTTATCCTCCAAAAGCGTCTCAAAAGCCTTCCTGGAGATAGTCCAGGTAGGTCCATTGGGCATACCACCAGGGCTTCTGGGAAACACCGAAGCATCAACAACTCTCAAATTCTCAACGCCCCAAACCCTGAATCTCGAATCGACACACGAGTTCTGCTTGTCCTTACCGATAGTACAGGTAGACGAAGCATGGTGACTGAACGCTGTATCCTGAATACCCTGCCTCATGTTCTCGGGATCGGGACTAAGCTGTGTGTACGGAATACCGGTGGCGTCATATGCGCGGCGAAGCATCTCGATACCTTCGACGATAGCGTCAAGATCGCGGGGACCGGATTCGGAGAAGTAGTTGAAGTTAATGTTGGGTCGGATTCGCGGGTCGGAAGAGTTAAGACGGACTGTGCCAGCGCTGTTGGAGGTTTGCATCTTTACCACAGCGTGCATCCAGTACGACGGGTCTTCACCCGAGAGTTCGCCTCTGGAGTAGCCGGGATAGAAACCGACGAGTCCTGAGAGGCCGGGACCGCTGAGGAACATGAGGTCTGCATCTTCATCCCAGCTTTGGCTGGTTCGCCAGATGGCGCCGTAGCTGCTGTCGCGAGAAGCGTAGGGACCGGCAGCGTTGTCGCGCCACTGGACGAAGCAGGGGTCTTCGTCGTCGAATGTGCGGGTGCACGGCGATTCAACGGCCTCGTACCAATTCTGCTCGGCGCGGATTTGCAGGGGGACTTCGTAGTTGTCGTGCAAGTTGGAGCCGACAGCAGGGAGATCGACGACGACGGGGATGTCCCAGGCCTCCAGCTCCTCCTTCGGCCCAATACCACTAAGCATGAGAATCTGAGGGGTGTTGAATGTACCGCCCGACACAATAACTTCATGCTTAGCAAAGACCTTCTTGATCTCACCCTTCTGCTCAGGATCGTAGCGACCATCAGCAGAGTACAGGCCTTCGCCGACCATGTACTCAACACCAATCGCCTTGGGCTTCTTGCCCTTTCCATGCTTGAGGAGGACCTTCGTGGCGAGGGAGTGGAAGCTGACAGTCAAGGGGTGTCCGGCGTCGATAACTTTGTTGATGTAGATTCCGCCGCCGCTTCGAGCTGCGGTGCTGGGATCAATCGCGCTGGGGGTGCTGAACAGTTGGCCATTTTTGTAGCGGTCGGGGCTAGGGCCGTTGAGGTCGCGAGTGAAGAGATCAGTCATTTCGGTGACACCCTCAACGTCGATGCCTTCTACTTCGCGGAACATCTTCTGGTAGAGGTTTTCGACGTTCGGGGAGCCGAGTCTGACGGTCGCATTGCTCAGGTCGTTCTATCGTTATGTCAGTATTTACCATCGCGAGAATAGAAGAGCGACCACTTACCACCAGGTAGCCATCGAATCCATGGCCAGGACTGCCCTCCGGAACATAGGTGCAGTTCTCGAGGTTCATCAAATGTCGTCGCATATGCTCATGACCCCAAGACTCATCGCCTGTGACGTTCGCAATGTAATCCCACTCGTTATCAGGTGACCAAGCAAAGTTCATGGCGTTGACTTGAGCACTGCCGCCCAGTGTCGAGCCACGAGGGTAGTACAGACCAGCACTGAATCACAGTCAGCTTCACACTCGCTCTGAATCAGAGAGTTACTCACGGCTTAGCACCCTCGGGTGGGTCAAGGCCAACATAGTAGGAGCCGTTAGTCTGGATGTAGGTGTACTTGGGATCGCGACGGGCTGCCTCGAAGTCTTCGTAGTGTTGAACGAAGAACTGCCAGGAATGTCCAGGCGTCTCAGCAGCAGTTCTGGCCCTAAGTATTGTTAGCACAAAGCATCTTCCAGATAGTATTGTAAACTCACAGTAAGGGGAACTGTTCATTGAGACTGGTATGGTTGTCACCTCCAGCCTCGATGAGGAATACCGAGTGTCCCTCCTGAGCCAGGTTTGCACTGTAACAAGATTAGCCGCTCTCCCATTTCCTGGGTGAAAGATGGAGGTTTGACTCACGCAAGAGAACCACCTCCTGGACCAGACCCGACAATGACGTAGTCGTAAACATCAACTTCTTTAGTAGCAATGGCAGTCGAGCTAGCAGCCAAAGCAGCCGCGACGGCGACTTTGAAACGATTGATAACCATGATAGAATAGGAAATACAGGAAAGAGTGCTTGTTTAGAGATGCTCTGCTAGATAATTCCATTCCCAAAGTACAGATGAACCGCCTCTTATATACCCTTCAATCTCATTCCAAGACGATACAATTGACACGATATGCCCTTCATCCTTACTTGCATCTCCACACTCTCCGCCCCCGAAGCTATTCACATCTTGGCTTTCCTCCATGTAATTATCTAGATGCCAAAATAAAACCCCTGAACTCAAGTATAAACGTGTCTTGATTATTTCGTCTGTTGAGCCCTTGACCGTGATGCTCTGATTCACAGCCTCCCGACCGCGTAAGTTGTATTTTCCTGACCGCGCACTCGCAAAGAAGTTGATAGGTACAGAGGAGCTCCGTGGACATCTCCGGGCAAAGCCACTATGAGAAGTGCTGACGTGCCAAGCTCAGCTTTGCAGATCTTCGCGGGTGTAGTCAGCTGAGACACTCGTCGATACAGTCCGTGAGATTAATAATGGAACACAGCTAACATTGCATCGGAAACTACTGGTGTGTGTTGTTTCAATTAAACTCAGCCTCCATGAGTCTAAATTGAGGTCAATGCATCGTCAGCTTGGTGCCATTGACAACTATCATGGGTATATGGCAAAACTACTACTGTAAGAGCGGCCACGGTGCGCCAAGACATTTGGACTAGGACAAAGCAGGCGAGTATCATCTCAGTGAAAGTTGTCAATCTCAATTTGTGTGTGTCTGTTTGATCTGTGCTAGCTGGGGGTATCTGGGGTAGTTGGGGGGCATCATTGTCGTCAAATCTCATCATCTCTGAGCGCAATGCTCACTTAGCAAATTCCGTAGCAAATATCTCCTCTGCCCTGTGTTGATATGTTGAGTATAAGGCCATCCCAGCCTTGCCATTGAGGCTCCAAGCCTACATTCTCAGCGCGTCCTGTTCCTGTTGCTCAAGCCTGATCCATATTAGGCTTCGTCATCTTCATCATCAGAACTGTCATCTACAGCCTCGTCGTCAGACTCAGGAGCCTCTCTGATGACAGGTTTCGGAATGTTGGCTGGAATCTCCAGGTCCTGATCGAGAATGTGCGCCTCGTAATCACCCTCTTTAGCCCAAGAGGCTTCCCAACCTTCGATATGAGCGCGGACGCCGTCCTGAATTCCAAGCTTCTTCGCCTTCATCTTAGGATCAGATGAGATGTTTTCGACGAGGTTGTTTACTAGGAATGACAGCTGCTGTACGATTATACGAGGCCCTTCGGCGGCGGCGGTTCTCAGTTGAGCTGGTACCTCGGCTTTCCTTTCAGCAACGCCATCGACAAGGCGGTTGATCATTTCCTCGCATATGGAGTCGACATCTTCCTCGATCTTGGTCTTTATGGTCTCCTGTCGCCTGGCATGGCATCCGGTGCCCACTAGAACAACTCTCAGCATCTTTCCAAGTGAGCATACTAACCACTTACCGTCTTCCGCAGCTGCTTGAAACGTTGGGTTCATTTCTTCTTGTAGGTAGATGACAGCATCGACGGTAACAAGGGCAGACTTCTCAGCAAGTGTGCTCAGCACGTTTCCGATCTTTGTCGACATAGCACGCTGGGAATTCTCCAGGACTGGTCGCATACTCTCGAAGCACGCGCCAAGTGGGGGTACCTTGTCGTTGATCACCCGTTGAATAGCATCAAGATATTCAGTGAATATCCTCGAGTAGTCTGACACCATTGGTCTTTTGATGAGCGGTAACTGTCGGTTCATCTTTCGGTCCCAATCTCGACTGAGTGTCTTGAGGATGGGTGCGGCTCTAGTCATATTGTTAGTGAAGTTCGACTTGAGTAAAGGAGACTATACTGACAGGTTTTCGATCCAAGTATACGTAACTCCACTTGAGATGCTTTTGTAAGTACGTCCCATGCGTCTGATGTTGGCACCATAGGTGCAAAAGTGCATCTTGTCAGTGTTGTTTTCGATGTCAGGAAACTTGTATCCCCACTTCTGTACAATTCGACGGGCTTCACGTAAGAATCTCCTCTTGGCCCGGTCTTTGTGTTCGAGGGGATCAAGCCTGTTGATCTCGCTACAGGTTTCGGCCAGTTTAGAACCCAGTTTCTAACAGTAAATGGTTAGAGCAATATCCAGGAAGAACTCGAAAGGGCCAGTGGAACTTACGTTGGTATAGAAAGCATGGGTCTCAGCCAGAGCGTTCTCGACCTCAGATCGTGTGAAGTTGATGTCACCATTCTGCCCATTTGTTGCGGAGTAAATGCGCATCATCGTCATGAGGTTCTGGTATCCGTCCAGAGTCTCGTCAAGATGCTTCTCACGCTTCGCTAGAGTCGCTTGATGGAGCCACTTCTCTGCAGCAGGGACGCCCGTGTACACCAAGCTGGGAAACCCAGGCATGGGAGTTTCGGTGGTTTGCAGCTGCCAGAAAGCCCTGGTTGAGACGGGAAGGATTGGAAGAACATACTCGGGTGCTGCCCGAGGCTTTACAGGGGTGTTTCCCTCGTCAAGCCTGCTCTGTCGCATCGCAAAGTTGGTACGTAGGCGCTTCATGACCCGAGCATTACGAGTCTGGTACGCTCGATGATGGAGCCAATCGCGAAGGTAAGTCATCTCGGCCTCAATTTGCGTTTTGCGGAAGTCACAATGTTTAAGTTCTTCATCAGCCTCATCGAATGCTTGAACTCGGTCGTCTCGCTCTGTTTCAAGGTCCATCAGATGCGCGCCGCTTTCATTGGGATTGTCTATGGCATTTCGTTAGTATGCAATCTCAGAATAGTAGGATTGGAGGACTTACTTTGCAACTTCAAAGCATGCTTCTTCAACGCTTTCTCGTATGACTTTGACGCCTTGTTCTTCTGACGTTCTGCCTGCTTCCTGGCTTCCTTCAAGTCTCGACGTGTTGACTTGAGTCCTTCCTTCTCCTCCTTCAGATCTCCGATTCTGATCTCTTTCTGAAGAAGTTCCTGGTCGTTTGCCAGCTCTGGGCATCCGGTAATGTAAGAGTCAACCTTCATGTCGTCCATCTTTGAAGCAATGACACAGAATCCACGCCCATCCAGCTTTCCGCGAATCCTCATCTGGGCTTCGTCAAATCCGTTTTGCATGAGGGCTTGGCCTTGCTTCTCGTCCGTCGCGCGGATGATGGGGCTAACCACCATTCGTACATCCAAGGTGTGAGACACTTTTTGTGCGACCTCCGAACGACTTTCGACCGCATCGCCGCAACCAGGGAGATCCACAAGGGTAATTCCAGGCTTCAGAATATCGGCTTTGGCGTAGATGTGAACGCTTTTGACTAATGGCCAAGCAGAGAACTGTTTCCCGCCACCATGAGTGCTGGGGCTGGAGTCCAAAAATGGTTTGATACTCGCCGATATGTCCTTTGCTGTACTTGCGTTAAACTCCGCTTTACCATTGTCCAGGAATCTATCAGCCGTGAGGTTCCTGTAGAAGATGCTTCGAATTGCATCCTTGTAGCTCAGATCTTGGAGGGTCCTGTTCGCAAGCTGCTGTAGTTGTTCCTCTTCCATACCCCAGACAGCTTTGACTCTCGGAAGTTGATGCTCGATCGCACTCCTGCAGATCGCTATGGTGTCGGCCCTCTCGCCATCGTTGTCGTCTTCTTCGATTTGACCTTGACCAGATGTCAAGCGCGCCCAGCGTATCAATTCTTGGAAGAGTTCCTTCAGGTCATTCACGACTTCAATCTTTGGTCGAAAGAGTACCTCGGCGCGAAACTCGTATCCAGGACTATCATTCCAGTTCCAAGAGGCCTTTCCGATGACTGCGGTGGCTGCAGACTCCTGGCCTGATGGGAATAGCTCTGAAATTTTGAGGAGTGATCCTAAGAAAGAAGATTTGCCTGCTCCTGTTGGTCCTTCGACACCGACAAGAATCTGTCGCTGCTTGTGTTTGTTGCGAATTTGATCTACACTGTAATTAGCCTTCGTTTCCAAGGAAGAACAATCCGAGTAGGTCTTACCGTGCTCTTCGCACCAGTGGTTCACGATTCTCCGTCCCATCATGATCGACTCTGTGCTGTCGTGTGGAATTTTCAAGACAGAATCAAGTACTGTTCGGATTTGCTCACAATACTTTTCCGCCTCGACCACCGCTTTCTCCTTAATCTTGAGACGCTCAACATCACTGAGATTCTCGCATGTTCGCCAAGGGAATTCGATCGAAGCACGCACGGCACCAGACACATCACCAGCCTGGCGTTTTGAGCTAGGGGCGTCAAGCACCTGGTCGAGACTTGGTGACCGCTCGCGCTTCACTGGCGTATGCGTCGCCATAGGAGCGTTGGGCTCCATTTCGAAAGATGAGGTATGAGCCTCTGGTGAATTTCTAGAAGGAACCTGGGTCAGCGACCATATAAATGAGCGAGGAGATCGATGGAATGCGTAGTGAACGTTCTCGCAAGAAGCACGAAGAGGGGACGGGAAAGAACAAATGGGATTGGAGTTTGAAATGGAGTGAAGCTGAGGAGAATGTTGAGGAAAGCGCGAGAGATAGAAAAATATTCGGGAGTATGTGATAACACGGTGAAGGGTAAGGGAAAGGAAGACTCTTACCTTAAATGAAGCTATTCGGTCGTTATTCTAGAGGCGATGCGGGAGTTTAGTTGGATGAAGAAGAAAAATAGCCGGAGTGCTTGTCCGGATAATGGAGATGAGAAGGTGCTGGGGTGAAAAGAAAGCAGCAAGAGTGATCTACTCATGAATAGGAAGGAAGGGGGGTGGAGTGGGGGCAGTGAATCATTGTTCAAAAGGAAACTGTTTCGTTTGAAAGGGGAGGTTAAGGCTGCCGTTTAGAAATCCCCTTAAATAGGTCCCCACTAGATAAAAACAATAAGGCGACATCTTTTCCATACCAACAGTGACGTTCAGTTTACTGGCACTGCCTGTTTCCCGACTACACTACAATTTTGAATAACGTATATCCTCCTGTACCTTTCAACTGTATTAACTCAGTACGGTCTCATATGGCCTCCAATTTCTTGCTTATCTTCTGATATCAGGTAATGAAAGAAGTAGTGATATATAAATAATTTGCCAGACTCCCTTAGCCATCGTCCAACATATCATCTTTTTGTTCCTCGCGAACTGAGGAAGAGCAAACGCAACAGGCTGAATACGCTGGTACCCAAAGATGTGCTGATGATCTTTGTGAATATTCGTTCAATATTGTTAGTTCATAAGTCATGCAATAAATATGATGAGGCTGTTCTTGATGTCTATTCAAATTTGAACTTGTTTGGGACTTATTTCACATCAAAAATGGACCTCGACAGGGTTCATTCATATGCATCCATAGAAACACCCAGATTTCGATGACTACTAATTCCTGGTACGGCCTGTAAGGCCATTCTATTGAGATGAACGAAGAAAGAACTTGAACCATGAACTTCTCTGCGTTACCTGTTTTCCATGTCTCGGAGGCTGGCATACCCTGGGAAATCTGTAAGTCGTCTAGGGTAGCCACCTAGATCTTGGCCGCCTGTCGCTGTGGAGCCTTTGCTGTATTAAGTGAAATTTTAGCATAATCAATTTATAGCTTTGGATTCAAACAAGTCCATTTAATAACATTCTCTGCAACTCGGGCACAAACATTCACTCTTCCAACCCCTCAAGGTGTTCCAAATATCGACTGCCGTCAACACACCCCTGCATGATTACCTAATACCCGCTTCCCCACCTTAGTCATCGGGAATTTCCACCACGCGACCCCTGACAACTCATACACGTCTCCTCAACCATCAATCGCAATCGAATCGACGCCCCGCGATCGTTCAGCTCACGCTCCTTAATCAACACCGCCAAGATGACTCGCGCTCAGCAGACTATCTCTCTCGCCCTCCTCGTCTCCTCCGTACGCTCACCCTCGAATCTCTGATCGATTGATAAATACTGACAGTGATAGCTCTACCTTGCTCTTTTCCTTGAGCTCATCCCTCTTCCTCCCCTGATCCAGGAGCAGATCGTCCCCGTGGTACGTTCGACTCTACAAATTACGTCGAATTATTGACTGACGCTTGGTGCAGCTTCCCTTTTGGGCTCTCGTGTCCTTCGGCGCATACCTCCTCTTCCGTCTCGGCTTCGGCATCCTCACCTTCAACGACGTCCCCAACGCGCACAAGGAGCTCACAGCGGAGATTGAGCAGGCCAAGGTTGAGCTGCGACAGCTCGGCGTCACCGTCGACTAATCGGGCTACCTCTCGACGATGATCTGAATGGATAAAATGGGGTTTGGAGGTGTTTTGGCTGTTGAGGATCAATTACTTTAATCTACAATAATCTGGTATCTGGTGCGGCCTGCGCAAAAAGAACTCCTAAGCCCAATGCATACGTGATCTATATAACTCCATCATGATTGCTCTCCGGCAATGAGCGCTACGATTGTTCGTACAGCTGTTTCTGTGTCTCCTTGGCCGTGTACAAGTTCTTCAAAAAGCTTGGGGATCTTTCCAAGAACTCCGCGTTCGTCTGTTTGGTGCCCTAATATGTTTCGTTAGTGAAAGCTTAATGTGATGGAAGTGACTTGTACTCACATTTGCCTGGGGCGCCGACCAGGACGGAGAGTTTGTTTTGTGCTTCTCCCGTCCAGTCAAAGTCTACCACCCAATTCAACCGTACAGTAGCGCTGGATTCCTCAGCATCGTTGTATGGTATCGATAGGTCAAAATGTTGCTGGCCCATATAGCGGATAAGGTCGGCCTTCTTAACAGACTCAACTCGTGTTGTCTCGTCCATATCTTCATCCCTGTCTTCGTCTTTTCTCCTTCTTGGTTTTCTGGTGCGCATTTGTCTTGTAGCCTCCGACACACCATCTTTGGTACCCAAAGTTTGTTCCAATTGACACCAAAAGCCCGCTCTCTCAACAGCGATGCGAAGCCACTCCCCCATTGCCCAGGACAAGATACCCACATTGCGCTGCATAGAACGGTTACAGTCGCCAGTGCAGATCTTCTGAACAAACGGACCAAGTTCATGCTTCGCGGCGGGTTCCAAAGTTGTGACATTAAGATCGAGGACGGAAAGTTCGAGAGGGTTGACAATCATCTCCACCTTGGCTGTGAAGATACCAGGGATCTCACGCGATCGAAGAACGATGGAGTGGCGCTGTCTGAACGGCTCGTCGTCAGTTTTCTGCAGAATCGAGATGGTAGATGATGCCGTGAATGGTGTGAATAGCTGGAGATAGGGCAGTTCTTCGTCTGCCGTCATCGGAACGGGATAATGCGACTTGATATAAGCCAGCTTATCCTCGATTGGCGCTGAAGGTGCTGGGGCAATGGCCTTGCCGAATGGTAGCAGACCAGTAGGGTTCAATGCTGCGTGTAGTAATTGCTTGGTTGCTGTTTGGCCAGGCTCAGCGTCTCCATCCATGAGATGTCGCCGGATCAGGTCGATGACTTCATCTTGGTCGGTGGGTGCAAGAGTGCGGCCAGACTCTTGCATTACGCGAATACGCTCATTCTCCCTTTGTGCGATTTGAAGATCCTTCTGCAGAGATTCAATTTCTTTCTGAATCCTCTCTCGTTCCTTCTTTTTGTCTGCATTCGGATCAAATGGTCGTGGCTGTCTTGGCCCCGTGTCTGTTGTTGTTGGGACCGGCTTTCTCTGTTGAGAAGCTGATGTGGCCTGGTTGAAGGTCTTCCTTGGCTTCTCGAAAAGTCGTGATGGCGGTCTTGCTAGTGGTGAATCGCGCTGCTGTGATAGCTCACGGAACCTAACCGGGCTGTTCTGAAAGCTCTTGCGCGGCCCATTGTCTGGTGGCGGTAGTCTAGGCACGGGCCGTGATGCTGATGAAGCTTTATTTTGAGGGTTTGACTGGGACATAGGTGGTAGTTTCGGCGGTGACATAGAAGCTGGTGGAGGTGAGGGGGAGAAGTCTGGTAAAGGTGGCGGTGGGCTTGGAGAGTCGCGTACTGGTTCGGGGGCAGGTTCAGGCGAAGGCTCCGGTTCTGATACTGGTTCCGACACTGCTTCAGACGATGGTTCCGACTGGGGGTCTGGCTGAGCCTCGGATTCGGGTTCGGCTTGTTGTTCTGGCGCCGGATCCTGAATTGGTGATGATTGAGCAGGGGAGGGTGATCGGACCTCAGATGATGATCGGGGCGGGAGCTGGATATTAAGTGAAGAGAATGAACGAGCCGGTGATGGACTGGCGACAGGCGAGGTAGATCGGGCTATGGACAGTTCCTCAGGAGGTGCGGGTTCATCCGAAGGAACAGGCGATTCGTCCTCTGGTTCCAACATAGCTTCATCCGTAGGCGGCCCAATCCGAGGTTGTGGCATGGATGCTGGCGGAGCAGGTGGTGAAGAAGCTTGTACTGCTGGCGGTAACTGAGGTTCAGGCATTGAAGCAGAGGGCGCATCGATGTCCATCCGTACTCCAGCAGGCGGTGATCTTCGCAGTCCTCCACGTTTGAACGGATTGAAATTCTCATCCTCCGGCGCGGCTAAGGGCTCGGCGACTGGAGCTGCACCGGCTGGTGGTGATCTTCTCAACCCTCCACGCTTAAATGGGTTGAACCCTTCATCCTCCACAGGCGCAGGTCGAGCTCCAGACTTTGACGGGCTACGTCTAGCAGCAGAAGCCATCCCACCACTCACACGTCTAAGCGATCCATCCTCAGGGCGCGTTGGCGTAGGAGCATCACTAACGATCCGACTTGTCGCCAAGCGCGCAGCAAGAGCTTCCGAAGGGCTATCAAAAGTAAATGCCGACGACCGTCGATTAGTCGGTAATTTCACCGGTGATCTCGATCTTGATCTTGATCTTGCTCGTTCAAAAGCTTCAGGGTTGTTTCGTGACATGCTTGCCATTGTTGGTGAAGCATAAGATGGGCGTCTTCTTCGAGGTGACGCGGGTTCTTGCTCTGATGCGCCAACGTTGAGTGAAGTGCTGGGCGATGTACGCCTTCGCTTCGGCGCTGATTCCTCCATATTCTTAAATTATTAATGAGTCCGATTTTTCAATGTCTTATCATTTGCCGTATTTTTAAATATCGTTTTCAATGATTTGTCGTTATTTGATGTTGTCGCAATGGTACTTGTTTACTTTAATGGACCTGGTCGCGTCTGTAGAGTGGGCTTCACCGCTTTCCAAAGTCGGAACGCCATGGTGGCACAAAGCCAATTAGCGGGCTCGGATACCAATAATAAAGCAAAACATCGCTGTAGGGCTGACAGGAACAACACTCAAATTGCAATCCGCTATCAGAAGCAAAATCCATTGCATCATCATTCTAAACCTGTGGTTCTTGATTTATTTAGGTTCAAATTTATGAGCCAAGTTCGAACTTACGCTTTCGGCAGTGTGCTGGGAGTACTTGGGACATCTTCAGTAGAGGCTAGCACAGGTCACTTCCAGACGGGAATTGCAACATTGGACGGGTGGTCCCTGCTTGTGATAGACGGGCAGGCAATATACACTACAGTCATGGACTGCACTTGATGTTACACCCGGTACCTATCTTGGACAGATGAGAAGTATGTCTCACTGTACAATATCGGGGTTCTCGTCCACTTCTTTTGCTTCTGCAAGCTCGCTTAAGAAACATATTTTGGTAGCGACGCGACAACCCATAGTAGCCGACAGAAACTCAACTCTCGTGTTACAAACACCATTCACAACTCATGAAGTCGCATTTAAGTAGCACGTTAATTATTATCGGCGACTTCCGATAATCTGGCGGGTCTTGATTGTGGAGACCCATGTCCATCGTTGCCTGCCATGGAAAAAAATTGCTTGGAGATCCATCCCCGGGCGGGCGCGGTTGCCTCGGCCCTATTTTATTTTTTCTTCCGTCTCTAATTTTCTGCTTCCTGGGCATTAATATAATTCTCCTCTTCATCTGTCCCCGTCGCGCCATTTTCTTACTCTTTCGTATACTCGTATATTCCGTGTCTCTCGACGTTCGATATATATCTCACGATTTTCTATAAAATAACCGCCAAAATGGTTGAGAAGCTCTACGTCACATACAACGATGTAAGGACCTGCCACTACCCCGCCACCCCGCCTTGATGATGAGGGCCGTGATGCGCATCATGAAAAATGTCCGACATGATGCGACAATACCACCAGATTTGAGGCAACACACTTCGTCTGTGGTTTGACGCACACATTCACGCCCTCATTCTCACTACCTCTTGGCATGGCCTAAAATGCACTGAACTTCCGCTGACATGCTCTCCAGGTGCACAAGATGTGCCAGAAGTCTGCTGAGAAGCTTCTCGCCGACTTCCAGCCCCAGCTTCTGATCGCCATCGGTGGTGGTGGTTACGTCCCTGCTCGAATCCTCCGATCTTTCCTCAAGAAGGGTGGCGCTCCCAACATCCCCATCCAGGCCATCGGTCTCTCCCTCTACGAATCTCTCGGCAACGATGAAGTCGAGGCCCCCGGTACCAAGGTCACCCGAACACAGTGGCTCGACTTGACCGCTCTCGGCGAGATGCAGAACCTCGTCGGAAAGCGAATCCTTATTGTTGATGAGGTCGACGACACCCGAACAACCCTCGAGTACGCCGTCAAGGAGCTCGAGAAGGACGTTGAAATTGCCCGCCAGCGCATGGGTGACAGTGCCCCCACCCCCAAGACTGAGTTCAGCATCTTTGTCCTCCACGTACGTACCACGATTATAAAGCTTTGGACATATACTGACTCTTCGTAGAACAAGGACAAGCCCAAGAAGGGCAAGCTCCCCGACGAGATGCTCGCCACCCGTTACTCCGCTGCGGAGACTGTCGGAGACGTCTGGATCAACTATCCCTGGGAGGCCATCGATATCGACGAGCATGACCGAAACGCTTCCCTGCAGACCAAGAGCAACTAAGTGTTTTATGAGAATTCGGAGTTGGGAAAATGGCGCACAGATTTACGAGAGATATCATATAAACTACTTGACGAATGACAATCTTGAGCTTTCAGCTCGAACGATAACTCTCCCGTTGCCACTACCTTGCCATGAATGTGCAAGGCATGTTCTGCCACTAACGTAACCGCTTATGTAGAATCTCATGGCATATGTCGTCCAGGCACATTGGGCTAATCACCATGAGTTGACATACATACCACAATACCGATCTGGGCAAACCCTGGATGTGCTCTGATCCACACTCCGATAAAAGCCTTTTGCTTGCTGACAGGTATGCATCACTGAAGGACTCCCATACATCATGGATAAGCCGAGTGCGCTGCGCTTGTTGGGGCAGAAACGCAGAGACTGGTCTTGGCCATACATGATTACTCACAATCTGTTGTGCAAGACGGTGTGCGCAAAGTGCCTCTGGATCAAAAGACTGAACATGCTTGGGATTCTCCAAGATCAGGCCTACGTAATACCGTGAAATGCGACCGATCTTGAAGTTGACACCTTGAGCATCGAGATTGCATTTCCAGTGGAGAATTGCGAGAGTTGCGCCCATCATCCTAGCCCACCTCGACATTTTTGAAGGGGCTGCTCGCGATGCCTGATCCAAGTAGGCGAACCGGTCCAAGTCTATGTTCATGGCTTCCTCCGGGGGAGACAGCGTGCCAAATCGCACCCAGAGAGTCAGTTCGTTCAGCTTTGGATTATTGAGCATCGTATCTTTGACACTCGGGTGGCAGAGCGTCCTGACGAGAGCATAAATATGATGAAGATTCAGATTCTGAAAACGCTCCACACCAAAACCGACAAGCTTCTCTTTATCCTCTGTATAATTGAGCTTGAAGAGAATCGCTGGCCACTTGAAAAAGTAGAACTTTCTCCTTTCATGACGGAATGCCTGTGGCCTTCCCCGCTTGTTGCATTGTCTCGCACCAAGATGAGAGGCCACTCGTATCCACCATTCAGAGAAAGCTTGATGGATCCTAAGATGGAGATGGTATTGTTGGTGGATGTCATCGCCGAGTTTGACTGCGTATGAGTGGACCATTGGTGGAAGGATGGTGATGATGCCGGCTTTCATGTAGGGACCTAGGTTTTCCTTGTCTGCTTCGGTCATGAACATGGTGGGAATCCAGACTCTATCCGGGTCCTGAGTTTCTTCCTGTTCCTGGGGACCTGGAAGGGAATCCTTAGATGGGGGCGTGGTAACATCCTCCAAGTTCCTCTCTTCATCGGTTGTCGAGTTTGCTTCCGTCGTGAAAGGTTCCGATCCTATACTTTCTTTGTCCTCATCCTTTGTGGAAGTGTCATCCTGTGTCTGTTCTGCATTGTTTCCTTTAGCGGCAGTCCAGGCCAAGGTGGAATCTTTCTTTTCCTGTCGTTGTAATGTAGCAACTGTCCTGTTGCCGCGGGCATCATTCTGCTTCTCTTCTGGATCGTTAGTGTCCTTACCGTCAGTCCTCCTAGTATCCCTGAAGCAGATGGTGACTTTCCACTGTTGTGGTGGTCTGTTCAATTGCATGTTGTTCTGCTGCTCTTCTGGTTTGTCAAAACCCTTGCTGTCGGTACTCCTTTCTCCCAACAGAGGGATCGTGGCCTTCCACTGTTTTGCCGGTCTGTTCACTTGGTTGTTCTCTGTAGAGTCTGCCATGGCGACATCTTCATGCTTCCGTTTACGAGGAGTGGACATGGTGTTTTTTTGCCTAAGCGATAAGATTCAGAACGGATCCTCCTGAGGGTCTAGACGATAATTACAACAGAAACGGGCAGGCGTGCTTACAGGTGCTTTGGTATCGGTATGATGTTAGGGTAGTGTTTGAGCTCAACGTACGATCTCTGGAGAGGCAAGAAAGTAAATGTTGGACGATGGCTCGCTCTATTTATGCCCACAACTCTGGACTCCAGTCCTCCACACCCATTGGGGTGTCACTATCTATAATCTATTGTCAACTCTATTCTTCCCACACCCTTGGGATGCATGGGGTATATAATCCTCTTCGTCCATTGGAAGCTCCAAGTAACTTCATCTGCCGTCCACTAAGCGCGCAGCCCTATCGCCGGTTTGCGCTTAAACGTTGGAATCGTTCGGCGCCTGCGCTAATAGGGTTCATGTTGCTGTGCCCTACTCTGAAACGTCCTCTCATATCCAAGTACGTCTTTAATAATCTGCATCTCAAACCCCAGCATAGTCCCTCTCACATCGTCTCGGCTCAGCCCTCTGTAGAACCGTCTCGGCTTAACCCTCTTTCGGCCCGTCGCTCTCATGCTTCTGCTTCAACTGCTTCTCCGTCTTCATAAACTCTCTAATTCCCACCGGCAAGCTCGCATACAAGTCGTCATCCCAGAAGTCCTTCGCAATCTTCGCCTCGCTCACCTTCCAATTAGCCTCCGAGCCTCCCCCATCCGCAGCCACAGAACCTTCATGCTTCTTCAGCGCAGCTTGCGCCTCTGCATTCTTTAATTGCCACTCCTCCAGCTCATCTCTGTATTGATCATAAACACAGTTCACACACCCGCTCATACAGCAATTATCAGGCTCCTCTGGCTTAGGCGGCACGAGCACACCTGCGATATACGTCGCTTTTGCTTTTCGCGTAGCTAATCTTTCGTCCTTTTCTGCTTGGCCTAGCACGCGCGAGCCGAATACCAGCCTTGCCTTTTCTTGCGGTGTTTGTGTTGCTTGTATGGTGGGGAATTCGTCTTGCACACTTGAATCGGCGGATTTGGGCGGTACTTCGGGTTTATCGGCAGGTTGAGTTGACGGGCTTTGAAGAATCGTGTCGTAGTATGAGCCTAGGGGGCTGTTTTGCGGCCATGGGTCTGGTTGTGTTCTTGGTGCGGCGCTTACGATTGTTCGTGATGTTGAGAGGAACGGCCGTAACCTCGGTAATATTCTCGTTGGCAGTGACATTGTGTGTGGATGTATGGCGCTTGCGCTTGCGATTGTAATCGGCGCGACGTTGCCGAGATGCGTTTGCGCGGGTGACGGGCGTTGAAGGTTATTATAGAAAGTGAAGAAGTTGGATTGGTAATGGAGAGCGCCGGAGCCGAGAAAGTTGGTGTTGAGAGTTCGGAAGTCCGTCATTTTTGCCTCGGACGTCATCGGTGGGGGTGGGTGCTGAAAAATGGGGTCGCACTCCTCAGCACTTAAAGACCACTGTATCAAACAGCTGATTGTACCTTTGTACTCTCTGCGCGGACATGACTTTGGCAGTGAGCTTGAAAATGCGAAAATGACTTATTTTAGCTAGAACAGTCTATGATTCAGTGGCTGATATGTATTTATTTTACTCCATGCACTATCTTCTTCAATTTGTGAAGGCCATACGAAGTTACCTAGGTAGTCAACCTCCTCCATGTCATCATGGCGACAAAATGGCTGAGTCAGTTGACATCCAGTTTTGAACCTCTTAACTTGTTCCTACTTCTGTCACCCTCGTCTAAGTCACTTTGTAGGTTGACAAAACCCAATAACTCGTCCACTCTCTTCGTCCCTCTCAACTCCCTTCCCAATCACAACCCCATTCCCCCGTCCCTCAAGTCCCAAAAGACTCTTTCCAACAGAATTATAATCCCCAAAGAATGAATGAGCTCTCACATCATTTCCAGCCGTCACTCCATGGCCCAGAGTAACACCCCACATGTCTCCAACACGAATGGCATGAGCAGCAACACTGGCATCGCGCTCCAAGAGGATGGAGTAAATACAGCCAGTGTACATTACAACTGCTGTGGCTTCGTTCGCGGGGAAGTCCCAGCGCTTGCTATCGCTGGAAATAGGGTGCCATGGTGTCACGAGGATGGAGCCGACGCGGCAGAGAACTTCTTGCTCGACGGGTGTTTTGAGAACCATGGCAACACGGCGAGATCCGCGTGGTGTACGGACTTTCATTCCACGACGGAGTTTGCGCATTTGCACGATGCGGCCAGAAGCTAAAGTCACTTCTGTTGATGCTGCGAAGCAGACGCCTGCGCTGTTACGATAAACACTCATGCTTACAGGGACTCTGGCCCTGGCCCTGGTGACGACGGAGGATATCCCGTGGCTCGAACGAAGATCAATTGATGGTTCTGGAACGGGGAGATCGTCAAAGATCTGATCCAGTGAATCACGGCAGGATTCAAACAGGGGACTTTCCGTGCCGTACTGGAGAGGTCCAGGATCCTTGAACGAATTGCATACCTGGCGAGTATGGGCGTTGAGCAGAGAAGGTAAGAAATGGCATCCCCATTTCCACAAATATTCGGAGCTCTCGACCGCTAGGCAAACTTGGCCCTTGGGCTCCTCGGGCGAGATATCCTGCATGAGAGACTTGTTCTTCTCATCGTCAAAGTCCTTTGCTGGGAGCGTCGCGACGAGAGTCTGAAGTTGCCCCATCCTGTCCGCTCTGGTCATGCCGCTATGCATTACGCGTTCATCATCACGCTGGAAGGTGAACAAGTTTGAGATGAAGTGGCAGATCATAGATCTGGACTCATGGTAGGCGATCTCCGAAGCAGGAAGGTCAGTGTGCTCGAGAACACTGCGTTGGGCGGTGGCCATAGGGATGAAGGCCGACTCCTTTGACTCCATGACCGCAATGCGGCTCCTGATGCAATTCCCAGGCTTGACGTACGTCAAATACGCCTCCACGACAGAGCGAGTAGGATCCGTCTCATTCAGAAACTCCACTTCCTTGCCACTAATCATTTCCAAGAAGATATCGCGCGATTGACCGAACTGCAAATTTCCCAAATGCAAGGTCATCTCCGTCACGCTATCCTCCGAATCATCCGCAGACTTAATAGTATCTTGTTGGACAGAAGGACCAGTGGTTTGGTAGAGTGCCAAAGGCTTGGAGTAGGTAAGTTTCAGCACGGCGCGAGTCGCAAAAGTGCTCTGCAGATTGGCAACGGCGTGGACAAAGACTGTACCGATCATGCCTGCATCGGGGATGAAGGCGTAGTTACCGCCTCCAATCTCAGCGATGGACTTGAGAAGACCGGAGCGGAGACTGTAGCCGAAGCCAAAGGTGTGGATTGATGCCGGAAGGGGGCCCATGGCCCGGATCTTGGGCACGAAGCCAGCCGCAGGGTTCCTAGAGATGTTAGTCAAAACTGCTTCGAGATGCTGGTGTGAAAGACTTACATGTGGTTAGGCATACCATCTGTGAGGATCATGATAGCAGGGACATTCGTAGACCCCTCCTCCGTCTTAAACTGCTTAATGCCCTCCAACATCCCCTGCCAAAGATTTGTCGCATCAAGAGGTCTCATACTCTTAACATTCTTAATTGCCTTTGCCTTATTCTCCTTCCCCATCGGCAAAAGCGGCTGCAGAACCTTTGTCTTTGACGCAAAAGTGACTATACTTAGTCTATCATTCTCATTCATACTCTCAATGATAGTCCGCGCAGCATGTTTCGTAAGATCCAGAACAGAAAGTCCGGTTCCTTCGTCACTTTCGCCGGGCACGGGAGCGGCTTCGCCCATACTGCCCGAGACATCGATGACTAGAACGATGTCGCATGGTACGTGGGGTATTTTAACGGATGGTTCCTTTGGAGGTTGGATTTTGACGAGGAGCGCTTTGTTGGGGATGGGTTCTAAGTGAAGAGTTGCGTCTTTGTCGGAGATTATGCCTGGGGCCAGGTCGTCTTCGGATTTGATCGGTTCATCTTTGGGGGTTTTGCTGGTGACTGGACTCTTGAAAATAGGTACTCTCTGCGACATGTTAGTCGAGTCTTCATACAGTGGTATGAGAATAATCGTCGCGCATAAGTGGCAATCTGGATATTCCAGTCGCTTCATGCTGGCTCATACGGGCGCTTTTGCCACTATTTTGGTCTAAGCCTCAGAGTAGTGGAACTTACCACCATGATGGGCTATTGTCAAAGCTCAGGATATTAATTATATATGTGAGTTGATGAAAGTAAGTTGAGAAAAGAGAAAAGAGCAAAAGCGCCATCTTATATCTCAAACTCCAAATCGTGAATGAGTCCTAGTGTACCACGTTTCTGTGAAGGAAGCTGACAGTCTGACCGATTTAGTGTTGTTACTAGCAAGCCAATCCTGTCACTGGGCTGTGTGAGCACAAGCCGTAAGCTGCCCCCTCTCAACCAAGGCATTTGTTAAGGCTGATTTCCGATTTCCTAACTGAGCTGAGTGGGTGTATGTGCCGCATTTAGACGGAGCATTCGGGGTGACAGATGGAATATGCCCGGGACTCTGCCTTAAAGCGGGGATGCAAAAGGTCCCGATTTTGTGGTTGACAGCTCAAGGATTCGCAATCGTATTGGTTTCCTATTTCGGGTTATTCCATCGTTTCACATTGTTCTATTATGTGTTCCAGTATTTACTGTGGGATGTTTATTGACGATCGGACAAGGCAGACACCCCCGGGCCGACGCTAATACAACGCCAATAAGGCAACCATACCACAGACATTCATTACATCGCGACAGATGGAGTTGTTACTCAACAAGCGCCTTGGCTTAGGCTTCTAATCCGGGAACTGGATAAATCAGCTTATCCTTTATGCTGTCATTATGGGGATATTGTGCATCTCAGTAATGAGCCTACATGCTTCACGATAAGGCACTATTGCAGCAGTAATCTTTCTCACCAATTTTCTCATTTCTATTTAATCTAAAGAGGGTATCACAAAATCGTCAAGTCCAAGTCTTCTATCCTGAAAGTGCCAAGGACCAGCCTCAGCTACCTTCTCCACAAACTCTTCTTACTTAATACTCTAAGCAGTACGGTGTCGCTTAGCCTCTATCGGATCATTCTCCTTGTCCGATTCATCGCTTCGTCGCCTCTTAAGCCTAGGCTGCTGATCACATTCACGGAGATACTTCCAAACAGCTCGTTCTTCGGCAGAGACATAATCGTGCCACCACTGGAACTGTTCGTCGTCTGGATCATCCCTGGTCAATTCTGAATCATGATCAGAAGGGGTTTCGGGGATGGAAACACACATAAACTCCCGGATAGCTCGTCCTTCGACAGAGACATACTCGCTCCATCCACCGTCATTGGGATAGGCAGACTCGCCCCGACCTTCATCGTCATAGGGCATAGAATTGATCTCGTCAAGAACAGCCACGGCCTCATTGATCTCTGGAGTAGCTGGAATCACCACACGAGAGGGAACAGTCTTGGGACTGACAGGTGGTGATTCGATGAATGTAGCCGGTTCGTTCCAATGAATGACCTTCTTAAAGCCCATATCAGGTTCTTCACCGTAAGGGATCACCCAAGGAGGAATCTGGGGTCCCGGAGACTCAGCATCCAGATCACTTCCAGCAACAGGAAGCATAGAAGAATGCTTACTAGAGGGAGTCCAATCCCGGAGAGGAAGATCCTTGCCTGATGGAATGATACCTTCCCACTCACCCGGCCAAGCCTGGTTCGCATTCTCAACACGGCGACGAACATAGTCAGTGTTGACGCTCTGTGGTCGTGCAGGAGAGCGCGATCGCTTAGCAACGGTCTTAGGCTTGGATGGCATGTTATGCATCGTGGTGTAGAAAGGATGCCAGCGAAGAACATCCTCAAGACCGTTGAACGTCTGAGCAGTAGTGAATGGTAGAGACACGAATTGAGGGAATCCAGGGTGTGTCCAGGGAGCTTTGGGGAAGGTGCTCAGAATAGGATGCTCCTCGAGGAGACTGGCGGGACAGACCTCCATGGTGCCTTTGCTGGCGCGACGTTCCCATTCTTCCGTGAGTTGGAATAGTTCTTCGCGCGCAACCAGCCATTCCCAGTATGTCTCGCCGTGCAAGAGAAAGTCATGCTCCTCCATCTCCGCAACATTGGGAAAACATGCGTTCTGATTGAAGCACTTGATAGTCCTTAAACCATGGGTAGCAAGCTCATGCATTCTCGCACCAGCATCAAAGAACCCTCGTCGAATGCCCTCCTCATACTTTAATCCCTGCGTAGGCTTATGCATATCCTGCCAATCATCATATGAGATAGTCAAAAGCCTGCCGTATGAGTTGAGGCTGTCAGGGTCCACGACTTGGTGGTATGCTTGTCCGCCTAGACATGCCATCTGCGGGTTCCGGATTTTACTGCAGTGGAACTGTTGGCGTGGGAAGCAGCAGGATCCGTGGTATGGACAGCCGGGGATGAGAGGATGGGCATGTTTGCAGATTTGTGGAGGCTCGAGGGGATGGTAGAGGGTTGTGCCAGTTTCGGAGTTGATGACTGCTGGGCGACGGGTGTCGCAGTGGGTGAAGTGTAGGATACTGGTGTAACACATATTGACGATTCTGTAGGTTTGGGATGTATTCAATCGTAAGATGCGATCAAGTTGCGTAAGAGTGATGTAGAGATGTTTGGAGATATGCTCAGAACGCTTTGAGAAATGTCTACCAGAGACTGTGGATTGATTGAAGATAGAGAATTCCATTGTGAATGGCAAGCAGAGGTATTTATACCACTCTGCAATGAGCCTTGTTCGCAATTATGAAGTCTGTTCTTAGAAGATGTCGTTGTTCGAACAAAGCAACATGGCTGAGCGTGCAGGGGTCTGAAAGGGCTTGTTCATTGTACATGCTGTTTAAGACTGACCAAAACTCTCTTTGTAAAACTGAAAATTAAGCCGATTCTTTTTTCTAAGGTTGCCATACGACTATGGACGGATAGCTAGGCGTCAGTGTGTCAAAAGAATTGGTTGCTGAGAGCAGAAGAGACGAAATAGCTTCCTTTTCTTAGGTAGGCTACTTTGGTTTGGCGCCGTACACCTTGGAGAACAATTATCATGTTACTTACATTACGAAATAATGTAGAGGAAAAACCTTTGTATTAGAGATAACTTTTACAACCTCAATCCCACATAACGCCACCCCTCCGACCGATCAGTTCATCTGGTGCCAAAGAAGTCCATTCCGCAACTCTTGAGCTCCATCTTTTGCATACGATCAATATCCAAAAGCTGCTTGCGAATCTCTTTGGCTCGCCTTAAAAACTTGAGGTGTAGAAAGTTCTTCACACACCAACCATCAGAAAAGCCGTTGGCCTTCCAAGACAGTATCATGATCGTTGGTCAGGAAGTCGAGATGGTTTCGGCGAAGGGCATATTTACCACTAAGTCAGTATTTCTTCGTTCTTCTAAAAGCACTGAGTTGACTGATAACAGAAGCACGCGCCTGGTTGGGCTAAGCTTCTTCGTACCATCCAGCGTCGAGGAAGGGAAAGGATCTGCTTGTCGTTATACCGAGGGGGTGGGATAGCTCACTCAGTAATAAACTTAATTAACTTATACTTAAGGCTAGGGTCCCCGTCAGAACTCTAGCTTCTTCCGGACTGTTCACCGACCACAGCTCATTCAAGCCAAACGAGTACTTGTCCCTTCCTCTTATGCATTGGAAAGTCGAGATGGTTTCGTCGAGGCGTGCCCTTCGGATGACTGCCCAGGTTGATTGTCGTTGATTGGTCGTATAGCTGCAAGGTCGCGATAGTCCTGACGGCACGCAGCATTGTGCGCTCGGCGCGCGATAGTATTTTCTCGACGAGTTGGTCGGTAAAACAGATTCCTTTGGAAATGGTGCGGGCTGGCGTGAGAATCGGGGGCCTTTCAGCTTGCCGTTGATTCGGATCTGACGGTTGTTTTCCATAGTTCAAATCTTTGAGTATCAGAACAGCGAGGCATTGTGCTCCTCTTAGGCCTTTCTGTATTCTTTCTTGGCTTTTCTTTGCATTGGGTGGTCCTTACTACGGTATTTCTCTACGGATCGCTGGAGGTTCATCAGTGCTTCGACGCGGGCGTGGGGGGCCGGCATGCTTCTTTTTTGAAGCAGAATTCTTGCGGATATCCGTGGCATCGTTGTGTAGCCATTTGCGATAACTCAGCGAATGCCTTGACGGCGCTTTGCTTTAGATAGATGGATGCTGGAAGTACTTAACAACGTTATGTACTGGTAGTGCTAAGGAGAAAAGAAAAGCAATTAGATGAGGTTCAGCCTGATGTCTCTACATCCCCATGATAGCCCCTTCGCTGTTGCCTTCTTGTGCGATATGTTCAGTGATTGGAAAAGAGCTGTACTTACTATCCAACTAACGCGTAATTCCTTTCTGTTTGCCAGCCTCCAAGTCCCAGACAGTGGTAAATCAACGCGATTCCGGGCGCTGAATAGTAGCGTGATGTGCGGGAAAAGATTGCTTTTACAAGGTGATATGGACCGGTTTGCGAATGAGGGCCTTAAAGGCCGAGAGGCTATCGAAGTCTCTGTATGTCACTCCTCATCATGGGCTTTTTGAGCTTCTCTTGACGACGGTGTTGGGTACGGAGGATAGTCTTGTTGCTATGGCGCGGAGGTGAGATAAAGTAAAGAAAAGCTATTAGTATCGGTACTACTTGTAGCATCCGCTCACAAGCTAACCTTGCGTCGGTCCGTTGCAGCCTATAGTTCGTCCAAACCATATGAGCGTCGGTCTTTGTATTCCCCCTCAGCTGGGAAGTCCAGGTGGTCTCGCCGAGGCACTACCTTACGGCTACCACTGATAGAGATTCGATTCTTGTTTGTCAAGAGTTTAGGCATCTGTGCGTCCGATCGTCGGGCAGCATTGTGTTCCTGTCGGGCGACTGCTTGCTGGGCTGGATGTTCGGGACCCGGGTCTGTAATGGGCATTCGGTAAGCATCACCGAAGCCTTGACGCGTGCTGGATGAGATGACTTCTACGACGAGTCTAACGATTGCGAACGAGAGCCTACCACGGCTCAGAAGCTGCTCTCGAACATCCGCCCAATCCCGATGATGGCCTGTCTCCTATCAGCAGGCAAACGACGAAGCATTGGCATCAGAGTACTGAAGTCTGCACGAAGCGCTGCAGTGCTGGATTTGCGAGCTTCGTCGCTTCTTATACCAATGAGATGAAAACATAAGGGACGAAACATTAACGACTTTATGCGAGTTTAGGCCATCCCTTAGGCTGACCCGTTCTGGTGGCCTAATCCATATGGGAGGATTCTTCCCCTAAATCGTGTGTTTGGGATCTCGATGCGCGTTCGCCGGGGTTTTCTGAGGACTCAATTATGCAGTGGCCTTATGATAATCTGATTGCTACTTCGAATCTGAAGAGAAAGGGAGAACAGTCTTATGGGGTCAACGAGAAGATGGGGAGGGGAGGGGCTGATGAGAGGAAGAAAAATAGGGACAACGAGAAAGAATATGTTCCCATGAAGCACCGTCGCTCTTGCCCTATTATGCGATATGTTGAAGGATCGGGAAAGAGCTGTCGTTACTATGCATCAGAGAAACTGGTCGGTGCACCTGCCGGTCAATGATATGAACAAAAGCGTAATTTCTTCCTGCCTACCAGGTGACACAAGAATTATCCTAAGGCTTAGGGCGCCAAAGCAACGCAGCCTAAATGCTAGTCTGTAGCAGAATTTATTTCATCTCTTATGCTTTCAGCTCATCTCCTCGGTATAACAACAAGCGGATCCTCCCCCTTCCTCAAAGCCGTCATCAAAAGCTGCATCCGTCCATCAACACACTTATCCAACATCTCACACGCCTCCGTCACTCTAATCCCCAACTCCTCACACATATCCTCCACCTTTCTCACAATCTTCTGTCGAACACCAACATAGTTACTCGCATATTTACGCTCCTGCAACGTCCCCATCCGCCAGGTCGTGTTGTACTTTGCTTCAAGTTCTTCGATGGCGGGGTTACCGTGACCGCCTATCTTCCACTCTTGCCATACTGCTGCTACGGTCTTGGGCATACGGTGGTATTTGAAGGGTTTGCCTGGGGGGCCGGCTGCGTGACGGGGTGCGACGGAGCGGGAGACTGAGTAGCGGGGTTTTTCGGTGTCGGATTCTGATGGGGATGGAGATGGTGATGGGCGTGTTATGGACACTGGCTCATCATCATCATCCTCTTCGGCATCTGGGGTATATTCTTGATCATCTTCACCTCTCTCAGACTCCTGCTCAGTATTGATAGGCGTCCACGTCCTACCCCTCAACCTCACACTCCTCACATCCGCTCTCGTTCGTCTCTTAATCTGCCGATCAAGTCTAAGAGGAGGATTCTTCCTCTTCGGTGCTCTCCTTCCGGTACTCATTCTCGGCGCCTCATCTATGATCGGTGTAGGCGGTAAGTGATCAAAGAGTTCTTCCGCAATTGGTCTTATCTCATCTTCTTCAAACCGGACGATTGTTTGTTCAGCGACCCCATCATCGCTTGAAAAAGGCGGCGTCGGCTCAAGGCTCTGTTGAACGCACACAGTGTTTGCAAGCTCTTTGACTTCCTGCAAATGAACACCACCAAATTCCCTCGCAATCGCCAATTCAGCCTGCCCTTGCTTAACCTCCCTCATAAACCCAACAAATCCATCCATCAGCACAACATGCATTTGTAGTCTTTTATCCATATCGTTCATTTTTCGTAGCATCTCTTCATTTTGACGGGTGAGATTGTCGGTTCTTTGTCTTTCGGCTGCGAGTTCGGATGTGTAGTATTCTTGCATGTTGACTACCATTTGCGCAAGGTTGAAAGGGACTCGTTCAATTGCGTCGTCTATGGATTCATCTCTTGACAGCGATAACCGTTGCCTCGTTTGGCGGTCCCCTGCTTCAAGTGATTGTTGGCTTGCGGCCGGCGTGATGGGTCCCAAAGGCGGCTCCGAAGCGGATCGGCGAAGTGGGCCTTCGGACACGGAAGGCGTCGGGGATCGGGTCGGCGAGAGAAGCATTGTAGGCGTATAAACGCTGCTCAAATCCGACGACGAAGACATCTTCCAAATTATTATATATAACGCATTGATTCAAAGCATGGGGAATTTGAGCGACATGCTCATTATTATTGTCTCAACTCATGGTCCAAGCTGGTTTTCGAGGACAAAGAAAGCATTACGGACTAGGACAAAGAAAACATCACGGACGCTCAAATGACCAGTGTTAACAAGAGAATAGGCCATCGTCCATTTTCGATGGCTTCGGTATAGTCTGCGCTGTTAGATAAGAAAAGAGCCCGAGGACACAGCTCGTCTGTTTGGAACAGATGTTTGAAGTATTCACCACTTCCCGGCATCTTGGTTGATGAGTAAGGATGGGGACGTGGACGCTTGGACAACTCAGTTCGTGTTAATTGCTTTTCACGAAGATGACTGTTGGTTGTTAAATAAAATCGGTGGAAATGAGCATCGCTCTAATTAGTTTAGTTTGAATCAATGTTGTTGAAAGCCAAGTCAATAGTGTCTTTCCCCTTATTCTTTCGACTTTAAGCATAAACACTATTTAATAAGAACTAGCACTGCTCAACTTTACTGTACATCACTCTCTTCTTCTTTCCAAATTTACACTGCCATCTACAAAATGATTCCCAAGACGTTAGTCTTCGCCTTTATGGCTAGCTGCTTCGTATCCAGCTCCGTTGCCAGCCCTTGCAAAGCCAGCTCTACATCTATTGAAGTCTCCTCCACGACTATCGAGACCACATCTACTGCGACCCGCGACATTGAGACTTCTACTGTGTTTCAAGACTCTACAACACAAACTGATCTATCGTCAACCGTCACTGCGATTTCTACTGTCTCGCAGGAAGCTACTCCAACGTCAAACGATGCGTCTTCAACAACTCAACCTCCTACAATCCCTATCCCCGACATTGAATGCTCAACGGATCAAGACTGTTACGCAGCGCTCGGAGCTGGTGCAGTGGGGATATATGCCTGTATCGACCTGCTTTGTCAACCGATTGCCATTGCACCGTAGGATGGTCATGACGACTGTCGCACAAGTGGTCGGGTATCAAGCGAATCATTGAACACGGGCACGTTTGGAAGTTAGGACACTATTACCACTGAAGTTGGGGGAATCTGTGTTGTCGGAATAGGGTCGATAATAGATCACAGGGATCAAGGTCAAAAACATCACAGACGCTTAACGACCAGTGTTTGTTTGTGAAAAAGGTTAATTTCTTGGCTTTAAATAATACTAACTAATAATAGCAATAGCGATTTATGTGTAAAATAATGCTAGCAATACTTCTCTTCGTGCAAAATCCGTCTCTTCATCTAGTTTCATTTAGTTCTGCGTGCGCTTCGAAGAAATCATTAATTATCATGCTCTGCCGTGCCTGCGATAGTGTAAAAAATGAAGCAATTAAAACAAACTGTAAGACAACGGGTATATAACGCCAACGATGCTTTGCTTTGATGTAGGTTTGCGGGTTCGTTCTTTGTTGTTGAATGGATTCAGTTGATTGGTGACTGGGGAGAGATCAAATGTACGCCGCGGGTTGAGCCTCGGCCTTTTGGCGTTTCCAGAATCGCCATTTACGTCGTCGGTTCTTATTCTTCTTATTCCCCGCCACGCTCTTCTCAGCAACATGGCTGTGATCATCCTCCAGCTCAAGACGATACCGCCTTACACTTCCTGAATCGTCGTCAAATGAGACATGTCTATTCTCGCGAGACACGAAACAATCAGGGACCAAATGTCTCAGCACCCAACCTTTTACACCACGAGTGGCAGCGTCGATGGCCGCGTACTCGAGACGGCGCGTGCGATCGCTCGTCCAGTAGTGTGTTGTCTGAGGCGGTGGTGAAGGGATGGGCGTGGGTTGCACGCGACGATCGGGAACGGTGTCGGCGAGTTGAATGGGATCTGGCGTGGGGAAGTGGAAGAATGTGCCATTCTGTTTCTGTTGGGTTGCTGTGTTTGTGCGTACGAGATGAAGAGATTGGGCGCTCGTGCGGGGATGAGTCTTTGATGAGCGATGAAGAGATGGACGATTGCGGAAGCGAGATCTCACGCCTGAACCGTTGCTTGACGAGCCATCGGAGGATCTTCGACCGATTGTGGAGGATGTGTTGGAGGTGGATGTACGGCGCGGGGTGTTGGACTCGTAGCCCGAGTCTTGTCGCTGCATTTTTGCCGTAGGCGGTCGACGTTCCCTCACCCAATCTGTATTGGGCTGCTGTTGACGTTGGAGGTCATTCTGAAGTTGTTGTAGGGTGGTAGTGTTGTATGTTACAGGTGGTCGAGGTGGTGAAACTGGCTCGAATAACTCCGTGTCGAAGCTGTGGTATGTCGTTCCTGACGCTCTCGACTCGGACCTCTCATCCATCATGAGACCCACTACTGATGTATTAACTGAAGTGGGGGGAAGGAATAATTAATTGTTTTTATGTCGAAGAAAGAATAGTAAGAAGAAGAAGAAAAAACGAAAGTATGCTGTTTGAGAGAAGAGTAGAGGGGATTCACAGCTTCTATAACAGCACCTCCATTCCCTTCTTCTTAACTACTCCTTCTAGAACAAATAAACACCACAAGCGACAGAACAATCTCCGAACCCAGTTCAGGAGTAATGACGACCTTTACGCGGTGAGGCGGCGAAGCGAAAAGGGTAAGTTGTCGGTTGCTGGGAAAGAAAATGGAGAATTCTCAAGCGAAAAAGAGTTGCGGTCTGCAGGAGCAGCGACTGCCTTTATCCACGAGGAGCTGGACCGGGATATTGACAGATGCCAAGTTGAGTTGCAGTTCCAGGGACCGCTAGCAGGGATGCTCTAAGCGGGAGGGACTAGCTAGGGGATTGTGGTTGGGCGGTGAAGTATGCACAAGGTGGTGTCATGCACCCAGGCGTTTAGAGTGGATGTGTACTACTCTGTAAAGATGGATGGAAAGAAAGTCGGGAGTAAATCGGAGAGTGAAGAGAGCACTCTGGTACAGTATTGTAACCAAGATATGACGATCTGAGAATCTGGCGCACTGACGATCTCTAGCGGTGGTGGCCAAGTTAAATCCCTCTCGGCCGTTCTTCTACCAAAAACACCAAAGAATTAATCTCTGATCGTCCGATGGAGCTTTTTCTCAAGAAAAATGTCACCTTACTCAACAACAAGTGGATATTGTGCAGTAGCGCAGTGGTGGCGATCGAACGTATGGGGGGCCGGATGGAAAAGAGAGCAGGGCCGGTTCGGTAGCGGAAACCGGAGGAATAAAAGCGAGAATAATAAGCGAAAATAAGGAACAATAGAGAGAAGGGTTGGGTTGGGTTTAATAGGGGAAAGAAGAGAAAGGAATGTTCATATGACGTGCACAGCATGTCTGTAGCAGTTGAGATCCCCTCAATCTTCACATGTTCAGTGTTTCATAGATACAGTGCTTGTATCACTATTGAATGTCTCTCTCCAGCTTAAGTGCATGGATCATTCATCCGGTCTTTTGGACTGGACACCGACAAAAAGCTCTGTGCTCATGCTCCGATCTACTGTAAAGCTCTGGTCATAAAATCGGCGGACTACGGAAACCCAGCCAAATAAGCGTCTATTGATCTTCTTTGCAGGGGTCCATGCTAGGCCAGGTCATGTCAATTGGTTGGCTGCAACGTAAACCGAACTTGGCTTTTTTCCACGGCCCGTCTGCGCCTTTTTTTTGGTTCGGTAGGTCCGTGCCTGAGAGCTTCGATTGGGGGATCAACGAGCGTTAAGATAGTGCGTTGCTTCAGTTGCACAGAATTATCGGGTAGGTATGCCTAGCTACAACCATCACTGTACTGTACTGTACTCAGTCTCTACAGTAAAAGTCTGCAGGGTCAACCCCACGTGTCAAGCATCAAGTGGGACAAATACTGCATAATAACAAAGACCTGATATGCAAATCATGCCTGGGTTATTCAGCTGGTCTTTTTCTCTTCTCCTCTCATAACTTGTCGCGCGCACTGATCCTCGGTGGGGGGAGCGTTTCAGACGGCGTCTTTTCGAATTCTCGTGACTTGGACCAACTCAAGTTAAGCGCGGGGGAGTCCTGAGACACCTATTTGGCTTCCCCCTCATTTTTACTGTACCAAGTGGGTGAACAGCCCATTAGCTATGGAATGAGAGCCGGGTCTTCCCGTCGGGCCGGTTATTTGTTCAAAGAACTGGCGATGCGATTCAGGAAGCTATGTTTAGATGGATCATGGCAGTGAATAAATTCACAATGGATACTCTCATGTAAAAGACTGGTCATTTCTTGGCTGTGATCCCCCGCAAATTGTACCTGACCTGGATTAAACAACAAAACTAAACTCCCATCACAAGATACCTAGTTAAAAAAAACATGTGAATTCGGAATCAGAATATCAGCCGAGGAAAGGATAAATTAAAAGTCAACGACACCCTCCTGCATGACTTGATGTGGCAGTCGACTCGTGCACCTGATGGCCACTAGGCTTGTTTGTCTTGCCCAGGTACGGAATGGGCAGCCACCTACGGAGCTGTGCCTCATTCTACTGCAAGGTTATCTTGTTGACCTTATTTTTCTTTTTATTGCGAAATCTGCAGGGCTGAGGCAAGTGAGGCAAATGAAGCTTCATTCTTCAAGACATGCTCAATCTTCAAGACATGATGATGCCTTCATTCTGGGTATGTGCAAGCCAACGATAAGCCGACATCGGGATATAGCGTCGTATCGATTGCGAATATTGAACTTCACATGCCTAACAAATGCATCTTGCCGATCAGTGGCTTTGGTCATGTGCGCCGGGAATAGGCATAAGCACAGGAACTGGAAATGTAAGAATGCTAAAGACTTGCCCTCTAAAACTATTGGACATGGTTGTGAGACATGCTGCTGTAGGGTGAGTTGGTGGTGGTGAGTTGTCGACGTCGCTCATTACCTTATCTTGGCTGCCGCGTCATTGCTCTAAATATGGGTATTGACAGATGCAGCGGGGATCAACCTTGAAGGTTAAAGTCTAGAATCAGTGGTTGTTAATTTTGCATGTCGATGTTCACTGGTAGACTGGATATGCAATGTCGCGGCAGTGGGCTTATCTTATCACAGCAGCACCTGATATGGTCATTTGTTTGCGAAGCCATTGAATGCATCGGAGTCGCATCACTGCAGCCCTACCTAGAAGACTTTCTTTTTTATTAAATCCATAATGAATGAAGATGCAGAGTACGCGACATACGCTTGGGAAGTTCTGTAGGTATTTTCTTTGCTTTTGATGGTATCGCAAGTCCACGACCGAAGGAATGAATCCGGAACCCATCAATTGCTGCAACGCTCATGCCGCAGCAAAAAGCAATTGTTTATGCTGCAGCCTCTCAAGTTTACCATTAAAACCTCAATCTATAGAATATATGCTATTAGACTCATGCCAAGACGTGGGACTCGCAACTTCACTTCCCATTTTCATCCGTCATCTGGTATAGGGTGAGCTTGTCCCAAAATAGCATCATCAAATCTCTTCCAGGGGCTGAACAAGATAAAGTTTAGATGAAGCTGGGGTAAACAAAAGTCGGCCTTCATCAACCGGAAATGGTCTCGACTTTCCAGTGGCTGAGTAGTTTTGAGCAAGATTATCTTATCTCAACCAATTAACGACTCGGAAGCACCGGAAATGCTGCATAACGTAATCACAAGTTAGCCTCTTCATTCCAACACGAGGTCATCTCACGGTCTCTTAACTCTCTCTTTTCTTCTTTTCTTCTTTATTTCTTTGTTGTGCTGGGTATTGTTATGGACTTGCTAAAAAGACACGGCGACCATGGACATGGACACAAGGAGGAAGGCCACGGCCATGGCCATCAAAGCGAAGATGGACTGAGACAGCACTTCCTCGCATGCCTTTACTGGTATGTCTTGGCGACGCTGCTGATAATAGGTTGTGTCTCACGCGGTGTCTCAATCTTTGTTGCTAAACAAAGGTAAGTGCCACTATCACATGCTGAACAATCGCTGAGACATTGCAGGATAAAGAGGAGAGATTTGGGGGCCAGTTCAGATACGGGACTCACTACCATCGAGAAATGGGTTGAAGTACCGAAGAGAGTGGTTGGGGGACCTTCTTGGTTCGCGACGTTGCCAGTACGGAAAACGCTTGTTGTGATCACTTATGCTGCCTTTGTGGCATTGTTGGTCACGTACAAGGCTATCAAGCATGACGGCAATTTTCACGAGCGTATTGCTTTTCGCGCGGCTTGGATTACTGCGACACAGACTTCCCTACCGTTTCTTCTAGCAGTGCGCGTCAATCCAATTGGGTTACTGCTTGGAACTTCATACGAGAGGATAAACTGGTTCCACCGATGGGCATCCCGAGTATTCTTCGCCAGCGCGACCATCCATGGCGGTTTCTTCATGTATGAATGGCTTGTAGCCGACTTCTTCTGGACAGAAGTCAAGACGGTAAAGATGGTTCTTCCCGGAATTGGAGCGTGGTTCATTTTGGCATGGACGGTCATTTCGACGATACCTTTCTTTCGACGTCTCAAGTACGAGCTTTTTGTCGTGCAGCACATTATCTCCGTGGTACTACTCCTCGTCTTCCTGGTCCTGCACGTTCCAGACCATCACCTATTTAGTATATGGTGCGCCGTGGGCGTCTTTGCATATGACGTTGTAACACGCTCGGCAAATCCGATCTGGCGAAATTTGAGACTGCGGCTTTCGGCGAATCCTTCTGTGCGATATGCCTACGATGCGCAAGTCGAAGCCATCGACTCTGAGTTGACGGTTATGACGATACGGAATGTTGGGTTCAAGTGGACTCCAGGACAGCATGTGTTGATTTGGTCGCCTGTCTTTAAATGGGAGACACCACATCCGTTTACTATTGCGAATATCCCTGATTCTCAGACGAAGAGCCAGGATTTGCAACTGACTATTAAGACGAAGACTGGGTTGACGAGGGATTTGAACGATTGGGCGCGAAGAACGGGATTGAGGGGGGATAATGGGAGTTTGCGCGTGCTCGTTACGGGTCCTTTTGGAGCGGTGCCGAATTGGAGGCAATTTGAGAACATTGTTCTCGTCGCGGCATCAACAGGAGGATCGTTCATCACGCCGGTTCTCGAGGACCTACTTACGACTCAATCGCCTGGCTGTGTCCGCAAGATCAGCGTTCTCTACATCGTCCGTCACAAAGCACATGCGGAGGTATATCTCCAACGAATAACCCGCGTCCTTTCACGCGCGAAAGAGATGGGCATATCAGCAAGGATAGAAGTCGCAATAACGCGCGGCAACGCTGTCTCCGAAGCAGTCCTCCGCGATGACGCCAACGAAAGTCGCGAAAGACTAATCGAGCCTGAGACAGCACGAGGACCGAGTGTTGAACTGGAGCGCTTCTCAATAGACTCCGAAGCTTCATCAGAAACCGTACGAGAAGACCAACTGCTAAAAGAGGAAGTCGATATGGATCTCGACGGTGCTTACGCTTCGGCTATTGAGCATAGTGAGGGACGCCCTGAGATCGCGACGTTCTTGAGGACTGCTGTTGGGGGTGTGCCGGGGAGTGTTGGCGTTGCTGTTTGTGGAGGGGAGGCTATTGAACGGGTTGTTAAGATGAGTGTTGCTGGTTTGAGGAGGGATGGTGGGGATGTATATTTGCATGTTGAGCGGTCGGATATATAGTGATAATTGTAATAGTAAATTGTCAAGACATAACGTTGCCTCTCCGCGCGACGCTGGCGAGAACAAGTGATGTGGGATTGTGACAGCCATATGAGGGTGTCTAATATTAGCCTCTCCCCGAGAGAATAACACATAAGAAGAAGGGATAACAATCATTCGCTTTACGCTACTTTACCGTGGTACCCCAAAGGTTAGAAGGATGATCTTTCTGTTACCTCGTGCCATTAAGGCTATCACCAACATGATGCTTAAGTCAAGGGCCCTTATTGAAACTAAACTCCAGAGCCATAGCAGGGTTCTGTGAAGATGAAAATGAATGGAATTTACTCCATGATAGGTAGAACTCACCAGACCATCTATCCAGGTAGCCAGCATCGTTGCCACTGCGAAGTCCAATCTCATTGTGGCGTCGTGACCAACCGTGACCAAGTACACTGCGATAACGTGGCTACTGGGTAATAGGACAATTAGTCTGAGTCGCCACCGTGAAGTGACCTCCTGTTCGACTTCCTCACTGAAGGATAGCCCAGCGAGTGGGCAGTGACGTTGGGGAAGTGGTGTATCTTGGAGGATCTGGCGGGTTGCCATGCCATCCATCTTCCTTGAAATCGCGGAATGCGGCTTCGATGGCCATATCTATCGACCATTATTTTCGCCTATGGCCCGACTTTCAATGTTTGCTCATTGTCGCCGCGCGCTGCTGACTGGTCCTCCTGGATTAACATGCATTATCCAAGTTGCTGATGCAATCCTTGGCTGGGCGGCCCAATGACCACTACAATATATCCATCATATCCCGATAAGGTGTGGAGGAATCGACAAGATGGTACGTGGACCTCTGTACGCAGCTCGGTGAACGCGAAGGCGTGATGCACAAAGATTCTGCGTTGCTGTGCCGAGTCCTCGTCTTGTCGCTTACTTTAGCAGTGTAGATGGACGCTCACTTGGAGAGACATTCCAGCGCCATAGTCCTACTTCATTAGGCATGATAATGCATGGATTCTACTACTTCCCAACTCGGCAAGAGCATCATCTCCAATCATCACCTTCATCTTCCCTCCTAAGCCCAATAACCGCGATGCTCAAGCTCGATTTCACCACCATATTCCATACTTGCTTTACTCGTGGGACTAGACAGTTGATGGACGAGGTCCGTAATCTGAGGCAAATCTATGAGAACAGAATAGAACATAATTGTTGTAAGTCGAGACATAGCTGGAAATGTTTAACAAATTGAACTCTATGGTGCGTCTCAAGAGCGGTCAAACGGCCATTAACATCCTGAAGAGTCGTTAGATTCATCTGTTAAGTCTGCCATAAGCTTGGAAAGGTCGCACTTCATCGCTGCTGTTGCTTTTTCTGTTGCTGCTGCTGTTACTGATGTTGCTGTTGTTGGTGAGTCCACCGTGAAGGACACGAGCCCAACAGAACAGGATGTTGCTGAAAATGACGCGTGGAAAGGAAGGCGCAGATTGGCTATGGCTTCTTTTTGATGCAGTTTGGGCTTAGTTTGACGAGAGCCTCGTGTCGAGTTGGTATTGTCGCGCTGCTCTGAGGCCAGCAGGCCCAAATTTCCCAGCAAACGACCAAGAGGAGCGTCGCGAAAGGGCGAGACTTGGGAAAAGCCAAAGATCAATGAGTACATATCAATTGCTCTCAACACAAAAGATGCCGAGATGAAAGTCCTAATCTTCAGAAGGGAGAAGTATGGATATTCTAGCATTATAGAGCTCGATGGACAGCGTGTAGTTCGCAAGGTGCTCGACGAAAATTGCCACGCATCTTACCGACGCTACAGGATCAGCTGAGTGAACCCCGGGCATATATGTGTCGAGTCAAAGGATGACAACGAGTCTCGCAAGGCATGCCGCGACCATGTAAGTGGCCGACGATTGAAACGTGAATGACAAACACTGACACATACTGCAGCTGGTGGTGTTCAAGACCGAGATCGATGGACGAACTCTGAGCCTCCAACCAACAAGAAAGTGTCAATGCAACCCGCCTTGCATCCTCCGAGCCAAAGTCCGAAAGTCGACGTGGGAGCAGTGAACATTGGGGATTCGGGCAGTACGACATCCACCCTGATTGCGTCGGGGGGTCGCCGACCCTTGCCGTTGATTTCGAACACACTTCGGACTACGATCATTCGGAAACTGGCGAAGGCGCGTGGTATCGCGCCGTGAGTCTGATGCGCGTTTGTTCGTACACCAGCGCCGTTCTGGGTGATCGCGAGTGTGTGTCGCGCTGTTGCTCGACAAGCCCCGGCCCCCCATGTCGGCCTTCATGGGCGCCGGGTGTTTTGTTCTTGCAACTGCGAAACTATTAGAATGGTCATTCTGCAGCCTTCGATAGTCAGTTATTCTTCTGATGCATTCTTTGCTGCTAGAAACGAAAAAAGTCGCCCAGGCGAAAGGGTCGGAATTTTGACGAGCACTGTTCATGCTCTGCTTTTCCTGACATGGCTGATATACGGTAGTATATTCACACCAAATTAGAAACAGTGTGGTGTATTGTTGAGGGAACTTTGGAAAGATTGGAAGAAGAAACACTCCATCAGGAAGAGGTAGGAAAGAGGGTAAGGGTTGATGGCTCTGTTGCTGCTCTCCAATGCGGCATGTTGCATGATCTAGCAGTAGCGGGCCGTCAATCATAACGGACTTATGATGGAACAACAGGCAGTATAGCCTCCAGCTCGGCGAGAACGCGTTAAGTAAGACGCAGAAGGAAGGAATCGCCTTCGCCTGTTTTGTTCCTGCCTATGTAGCGTCCATGACTACTGAGTGAGAGACATCCTCTGAGTCTGGGTCTGCCGAATAATGGAACTAGCCCTGCGATAGGCTCAGCATCAATGAATGTCAGTGATAGTCTGAAATGGACTGAGTCGTACCAGTGCCCCGTTACTTCTGCTGTTGGAATCAAGCTCCTGCTATCGTGAATATAGGATATAGCCTCACTTAGCATTCCATTCCAGGATTTGTGCGTGTATAGGAACGGTATCAAGAGATTACAGGTATTCAGCATGGAAGATCGTTTCTTTGTAGAGCTTTCATGAACTCATTCACACTTTGAATGTATTGCAAGAGAGATTACTGGAAGACCTATGACTGCCTCCTGTCTCTGACCGTCTGTACCAAACAGCTGATTGTAGGTCAAACGGTGAACTGGAGTCGTCAATCACAATTGCTCGCCTCGTTTGTTCGCAGTTGATGTACTAGGTTTGCCCCCCAATTGACTGTCCGATTCACTTCACATAACCTAGTATAAAGAAGCTGGAATATCCAGGTCCTAGACTCCTAGACATAACATCAAACTGACCGAGCACCTAGAAACTATAGACAAAGACATCTTATCTTCTATAGATACGAACAAACGAACCATGCCCAATCGAAGCGGCTCCCAGAACGTCAGAAGGGAGGACTTGCCCTACCCCTTCCCCTACAACGTCGGCCTCTACGCCTCCGTGGGGAGCCTTGTCCGCACCGCAGGTGGCGATCTCCATCACCGAGACATGGCCGTTAACCATCGATGGTACCCACTGCAAGAAAACGGGATACCCCCGAACCGCAACGTCAACCACCGTTGGTATGAGAATGTCGACCGCGTGCTGGGTCCCATCTACGAGGATCGCTGGATGGATCTGGACCAAATGATCAGTTACTGTCAATCTAGTGTCAGGACGAACCCTCCTGGGTTTTATGTTAAAAATGGACCTTGGACTGAGTCGGATGTTGAGCTCGTCGGGAGGTTGAGGGCGTGGGGATGCCCGAATGCGGTTGTTGAGGTGTTTGTGGGATGGCCCAATGTGAATCAGAGCGACGCGCAGCTGGAGAGGGGAAACCTCTATTTGGAAGATGAGTTGGACAAGATTCGTCGGGCTTGTAGAAATTGTCGTCACTGAGCTGGATTTTAGATAGTAGACAGAGAAAAGCCTGGAAATGGGGAGTCCAGGTAGATAGGATCCATGGAAAATAATTGTTAGCCCTTAACAACCATTGACTGATCACCTACGCGAATATTGTAAGCTTTGAGATTTACTATACAAAGGCTTGTTTGTATCTAGTATTATCTACATTGGTGATTTGATGGCCTCTACAGAGACGCCCAATGATCATTGCTGCTTTACCGATAGTCACGAGCTCCACGCTTTAATAGCTCCTATTTATCAGCTTACCATTCCCTTTACTAGCAGTCAAAATAGTAGTCAGACTACACGTCAAAGAGTTTCCATGTAACAACCCACAAGGCTTAAGGAGACATTGGTATACCCGAATTGATACGGACGTTCAGATAGCCCACCCGAAGCACGAAGAACGTACACAACTATTTACACTGCGATGCATTCGCTCTGCGGTAAATGGCCGAGTCAATTGCACAATGCCATCTACTACCCCGAATATTTACCCCGGATCTAATCACCAACAAATCCTAATTGCGAAAACGCTTCCGGAGCAATAGATTAAGTTTTCCGGGGTAAACATGTAACGGCACCGAGACGCTAGACCCCGGATCTTGTTCTGTGTTCCTGACCCCAAGGACAACTTCCGCTGCAACATTGCGCGCCAGTGAGATTGAGTTCTTACCAGGACCAATCAACTCGAACTCGGGCGTGTTGTGTAAGAGTGAACTAACTAGACTGATTCGTCCCCTGAGGCAAGCTTTGAGGCTCATAACCGAGTGATGCCGATAATGGTCTGTGCTCAGTTCGGCCAGGCGGAAGATGGGGCGCATTTTTGGAGAAGCAAGGGATCCACTTTACGGCATTCGGAGGTGAACAGGACGGAAGATTCGGGGACGAAATGGGGACTCATCAAAAGTACCGGAGATTTCATACAGTATAAGAGAGTGTTCTAGTAACATGAGTGTCTATTCCATGATTGAGAGAATGATGTGAGAGCTCTGGAAAACATCAAATTGATGGCCAAGAACGATGATGTATGAACATCGGGCCATGTGCCCTTTTCCGGATCCATTGCCTAATATGACATGCCCGATGCACTTGTTTCTCGGCATCATCGGTAGATCTTGGGGTAATTCACTGTGCAAGTCTCCCAGTGACCTGTTCAACCTACCACTAGCTGGTTATTGGTACAGTATGACGCTGGACGGAATTGTAAACCCGGTAGTTCATGCGGGGCTTGGCAAGCCATCCCTTCTCAATTGTATCTTCTGGTGAAGTTTCAGTTAAACGGTACCTGGCACTGAGACTATGGATGTCAAAATTGGAGAAGCGACGGAAACAAAAAGACCTGGGGTGTCGTGCACTGTAGCCGAAACCCTTGAACCACTGAAATCGATTCATCCCCGCTGTGGAACCCAGTTCTGATGATCCACACTTCCACTTCGTCACTTTTCCTTTCCTCATTCCACTTTCTACTCTATTTATCCTCCTTCTCCCCTTCTTTCTCCTCCTGTATACTCTAGACAAATCTCCCCTCTTCCCTTTAGCTTCTTGTTAGAGTACTTTCGTCATCATGGCTTCTCCTGTTGCTTCTGCCGCCCTCAAGGCGCGCGTGCGCAATCCTGCTATGCTCAAGAAGCTTGCGCGACCTGATGAGCTGATGCACCACTTTCCCAATGGTTCTTATATCGGCTGGTCTGGCTTTACCGCTGTCGGATACCCAAAGTAAGTTCCCTATAACCGTTGGAGTGATTGCGGCGACTGGGTGAAGATGTCTCCCCGCCGGCTATTATGACACAATTGCTCCTCATTACCCGAGCTTGGCGCAAAGCAATTGAGCTGACAACTGCAATAGGAAGGTCCCAGCTGCCATGGCCGACTACGTCGAGCAGAACAACCTCCAGAGCAAGATGAAGTACTCCCTCTTCGTCGGCGCCTCGGCAGGTTCCGAGACGGAGAACCGATGGGCTGCTCTCGACATGATCAACCGACGAAGCCCTCACCAGGTCGGCAAGGATATTGCCAAGGGAATCAACTCTGGACGCATCAACTTTTTCGACAAGCATCTGTCCATGTTCCCTTCCGATCTTGTTTACGTATGTTTTGTCCACTGTCATTTTTGCGCCCCACCATTTTGACGCTTCGGCCTCGCTTTAATCTCCCACCGAGCTCCGATCAAGGAGCAATTGAGCTGACTTGAGTTTGCAGGGCTTTTACACAAAGGATCGTCCTAACAACAAACTCGATGTTACTGTTGTTGAGGCTACCGATATTCTCGAGGATGGCAGCTTCGTTCCTGGTGCCTCTGTTGGTGCTACTCCCGAGCTGATCCAAATGGCCGACAAGGTACGTGACCTCGAAACAAGAAACACGAATTGAACTGACAATTGCTAGATCATCATCGAGGTCAACACCGCTATCCCCTCCTTCAAGGGTCTCCACGACATCATCTTCACCGACGTTCCTCCCCACCGCACACCTTACAACATCACCGCTGTTGAGGACCGAATTGGTTCCACTTCAGTCAAGGTCGACCCCTCCAAGGTCGTCGCCATCGTCGAGTCCGACTACTGGGATGCCACCGGCCCCAACGCCGCCATGGACGATACCTCCCGCCAGATTGCCGGCCACCTGATTGAGTTCTTCGAGCACGAGGTCGCCCAGGGCCGCATGCCCGCCAACCTTCTGCCCCTCCAGTCCGGTATCGGCAACGTTGCCAACGCCATCGTCGGAGGTCTCAACGAGTCCAAGTTCAAGAACCTCAAGGTCTGGACTGAGGTCATCCAGGATACTTTCCTCGACCTTTTCGACTCTGGCAAGCTCGACTACGCTACCGCCACTTCCACCCGCTTCTCCCCCGACGGTTTCAAGCGCTTCTACGACAACTGGGACGCCTACGCCGACAAGATCCTCCTCCGAAGCCAGGCCGTCTCCAACGCTCCCGAGATTATCAAGCGTCTTGGAGTTATTGGCATGAACACCCCCGTCGAGGTCGACATCTACGCCCACGCCAACTCCACTTGCGTCAGCGGAACACGCATGCTCAACGGTCTCGGCGGTTCAGCAGATTTCCTCCGTAACGCAAAGTACTCCATCATGCACACTCCCTCCAGCCGACCTTCCAAGACCGACCCCCACGGTGTTTCCTGCATTGTCCCCATGTGCACCCACATCGACCAGACCGAGCACGATCTCGACGTCATCGTCACCGAGCAGGGTCTCGCCGATGTCCGTGGTCTTTCTCCCCGCGAGCGCGCCCGTGTCATCATCAACAAGTGCGCTCACCCCAAGTACCAGCCCATCCTGACCCACTACTACGAGAAGGCCGAGAGCGAGGGTCTTAAGAAGGGTATGGGCCACGAGCCTCACCTTCTCTTCAACGCTTTCGACTTGCACAAGGCTCTTGCTGAGGAGGGCAGCATGCTCAAGGTCAAGCCTTGGTAAATGTGACGGAGAATTGTATATACCTAATGTACTAGAAATGACAAATTTTGCGGAGCCTTTTTGTTTGGGATGTGGCATGGATATTTGGCTACATAGATGTTTTGGATGAATATTCCCCAGCAATTAAGCATTGAATTGTATTTGTTTGTGTAAGTGATTGGTTTTGTTGTGACGCCTTGGTGATTGATCATTGGTGAGTTGCAATAGTGTTTCGCTACGTCAGCCCAGTTTTCGGATGCAGATTTAGAGCCGGTGCCTCTGTGAATTAAGTTTGGTATGGTGGTATCGGAAGTTGAACGAGAGACATTGTCGGCAGGGCGCCCTGTAAATGTTTCGGTATGGAGCAGCTTGGAACGAAAGCATGGTCGAATACATCCTGAACATCGTGATTCTTGGACACGACACCACTGCTCATTCCATCAACTGGGCTGTTCACAAACTCATACCGTGGTGAAGAAGCTCACTTTGTCGGCTCGGCGGAGAAGCACGTAAAGTAAGACAGCCTGCCTAGACGTCCCAGCTATTGACTCGTAGGCTTGGGGGATAGTTCTTCTGTTCACGCGAGCAGACTGCTGAACTCCTTCGTAGAGGCTGTTTGTATTTACCTAGAGCCTTCACCTTCCCTTATTCCCCATCGCATCTATCTATACCCAGCACAAACATCCCTATAAACATTCTTCTGCAATCCCTCCGCATCGGTAGGAATATATCCCAAGTACGTAGCATAAGAATACGTCCATCTCGGATCATCAGTCTCAGTCTTCCACGTCCAGTACACCCATCCACTCATTCCAGGCTCCTCATACAACTGCTGCTGCGCCGTAAAGAACTTGTTGAAGAAGTCCTTATCCTTCCAGTCATAGTCTGAAGTCATGCTCCATTCGCCGGTGAAGGTAAAGTCTTGACCATCTACGACGCGGTTGTCTGTGCAGGCGCTGTGCATCAGCTTCGTTGGGTCTGCGTTGCTGTGTTGATTGTCGTTCAGGGCGAAGCCGATGTAGTTGTGGTCGTCGAATGCGACAAGGGGATCGTTGGCGATGGAGGATTGGGTGCGAGGGTCGCCGGAGTCCCATTTCTTAGACATGAATTGAACATGTAGTTTTTTGTCGTCGGAAACCTTCAACGAAGCTTCAGTATCGCGGACAGCCTTGAGAGCTCCGGGATAGTATTTCTCAATCAAGCCTGGATCTTGACCAGGAGCTGGATACCGATTGCCTGCGTCATGACGCGAAACAGGTTCATTGAGAACCTCAATCATGCCCACAGTCTTGTAATCAGGGTTGTTGTGAATACGATCCGTCATCCAAGCAAGCCACTTCTCCGCACGACCAAAGTTGTAGTCATTGTAGAACCCAGCTGGTTTATTGTTCTGACCCGTGAAAACATCCTCTTGCTGTCCACCGGGCGCACCGTGAAGATCCATGATGACATAGATCCCCAACTCAGCAGCTTTCTTCACCACAGCGTCAAGGTACGGCAGCATTCGGTTACCATCAGCGAAAGGTTCGGATTTGTCAACGATATCCGTGTACGACCAGTATCCGATCGGGATGCGAATGGTGTTGAGGCCGACATCGTGGACCGATTGAACTGTGGCGGGATCAATCCATGTTTTCCAATGTTCTTCGAAGCGCTTGTTTCCTGTTTCGCGGTTGTCGCCTTTGTAGTGATCGTTCATGCAGTCGAATTCTGACAAAGAGTCGCCGCATTTGAGGAGGTTGTTCCATGTGTTTCGCTGTAGCCATGGTTCGCACACGAGCCAGCCTGTATTTGTTAGTGTCAGTGGTTGTGAAATGAGGCAAATGGGGGACGAACCGCCGAAATTGACACCGCGGATCTTGGTTATGCCATCGGCCAAGTCTGGCTTGAAGCGCTTTCCTAGTTGTTCGTGGCGGGCTGTTTGGTTGAATGCTGCCAATTCGTGCTGATGGGGAAGCCAGGCTGTGGCTGAGCCGACGAGCAGCAGCGACACCAGAGAGTAATACATTGCAGGCGAGACAATTACTAGGTGGTCAATTCTGTAAGCAAACACAGCAGAGAAAAAGGTGCTTAATATATACAGCCTGATTGCCACATGAATACATCCTCCTTCCCTCTTCTCCCCTCAATTAAAGCCGAGAAGGCTGTGCTACAGTACCATTCTCTTTACATGGGAGAAACGAGCTTCCTATTTCGTTCTTCGAAGCGTCACGATCGACACTTTTATGCACTGAATGCTTCCGCACGGACGCCAGCTGAAGTCTTGGTGCCGTTTTGCCGCTGGAAGGATTCGAAGGATCGTCTGAAACATAAACAATTTAACGTTAGTGAAACACGGTCATGTAAGCTGACAAGCCTAAGAGCCGAAATAATTTGACCAGTTCAGACCAGCTTTTAGGGAATTTTATTCTGGCGCCCTAAGCTTTAGTGGATCATAGTGCATGGACGAATTACTTCTCATGGTCCTCAAAATTTTGAGGTAATGCAGTTTTGGATGATGAGTAACTGCGTACCTACAAATGGAGAATAGCTTCTAAAAGAGGCCATCGGAATCATGCCGCAGTACATGCAGGATTGTCCATCTCATGTCCATCGCCTTTTGTGACCCGCTCAACCTCAGCTCCAAGAACCCAGACTCTCTCAACATCCAGGGTATTCGTGATATCTACCAAAGGGTCCGAACCGAGCATCAACAAATCAGCCCGCTTTCCAACCTCAATTGTACCTCGATCCGGTAGTCGGTGCCATTTCGCAGCTTCTTTCGTAGCTGCGTTGATAGCCTCAGCTGGTGACATGCCCACAATATTCACCATATTCTGCATCTCGAAGTGCACGCTCAGACCGAATGGGACTGTGACTGAACTCCCGTTCATGGCCAAGATTCCTACGGAGTCGGTGCCGACGATTAGAGGAACGCCGGCGTTGTATAAGCGACGGGCATTATTTTCGGCGTGATAGATGGAGCGATTGGAGTTGGCTTGGATGTTGAAGTACTTCTGAAGTACTGGATCGCGGAAGCCGAATTCGTAGACGTTAAGCGTAGGTGTGACAAATTGCTTCTGAACCTTGATCCTCTGGATCATGGTATCGGAGAGTAATCCATCGTCGGGCACATGTTGTATGCCATCCGTTCGAGAAGTAATGGCTTGCTGATAAGCCAGAACATCCGCAGCATGTGTCATGGTCTGCTTTCCAAACTCTCTATGCGCAGTCTCGACCATATCTATCTGCTGTTCAAGTGTCGGCCCATCTACTTCAGCAGTGATCTTATGGAAGTCACTCCCATTACCAAACTGCCACTCCACAAACGCCTTCCCGCTGGTATTGAGATAAATAAACTCATCCTTTGGTCTCAACGGCTGATTCTTCGCATGCAGACTATTGATACCCACGCTAGATCTGCCAGCACGCTTAACAGAAGCGAGACCCTGTTGGGAAGATAGGATTTTGCATTGTGTTAGGTTCTGGCAGTTCATGTGCATGGCGGTTGTGCAGCCGTAGGAAGTGAAGTCTTCGAGGGAGTGGATGTCTGTGAGGTGTACGTGGGAGTCGAAGAGGCCTGGGAGAAGGAATTTGCCTGTGCCGTTAATCTGTACGGGAGCATGTGGGCAGGAGGTTAGGGATGTGATAAGGCCGTTGTCTAGGCAGATAGAGTGGGGAGGTGTGAAGGTCCGGCCGTTGAAGATGCGGATGTCATGGATGGCTGTTCGTGTGGAAAGGTTGGGAGGGAATCTGCGACTGTTGGATATAGAGCGAGGGTCTTCGGTGTTGTGAAAGGAGCACGCCAAGGTGAGGCTGCTCATGAGACTGAAGGTGAAGATAGTGGAAAGATGCATGATGGCGGAGCTTTCGATGTTGGTAAGGGCAATGTATTGTATGAACTCCATGTCTACACAGCGATGGACTATGCGGCTTCTTATATCTTTGATCAAATACCCTGTTATCCGAATATCAATAATGTCCTTGACCGGCAACCCGACAGGTGGGTAACAGAATAATTATCCTCTAAGGTTTAGGTTATCGAAATAAAGTAGCCTAAAGGCTGGTCCAAGGTAACATAAACTGATAAAACTATTTTGTCGCTAAGGCTGAGGCGGCCTATTCTTTTGACACCTTAACGCCCGACCCTTCCGTCACGATTCCATGGGTTTTCATGGCTATGCTCGAGACTTACAACTGAAGATCCAGCACGAATGCATCACCCACTACAGAGAATGATACTAATCCCCGTACACTATACCTCATATAAACCACAACGTAGATTCCATGTGGCGCAGCAGAGGCTTAACAGCCTTCGACTAGGGCTGACGTCGATCATCAAGATCCTCGTCAGCTTCACCTCTTCGTACACCATACCCCATCAAGCTTAGCGCATCTACGTATAATGCACTCTATCAACCCTCCATTCTGCCGTCCCCATCATCTCCCATTTCATTGCAACTTGGCATTCATCATTTACCTCGTACACTATCCAAAATGCCATCTCGCAAGTGGCACTCCAAGGGAAGACATGGTTGTGGACAGTGCAAGCAACGCCGCGTCAAGGTATGTACCTCTCGGAGAAGCCGGGGTTTAAGTACTGACATTGATCTAGTGTGACGTTCGATACTATGTCTGCTCAAACTGTGAGAGACGTAAGGAAAAGTGCGACTTTGAGCTCTTACGTCCCACTCTCCCAGCTAGTGATGCAGCCCAGATATCGACCTCTTCGGTCATCAACATCGGGCAACTTCTTTCGATCGATGGAGGCAACGTCAATGCTCAAATGTGGGATCCGATTATCAACAATCTTATCCACACACATATCTTCTTACAGCATGGTTACGAAGCCTTGGCTGTACTTCATTCGCGGAGGATGCTGCATATGACGTCCTTGGGAGATTACCTAGAAGCATACCAGAAACATCTCCTAGGCCTTCAAGAATTCCGGAGGTGTAGTCAATCCGATTGGGTTCCATCTGTTGTCTTTGCAATGATAGTCTCTGCTTTCGAAATGGGAGTAGCAGGTATCCAGCCCGGAGAGGAGTTTATACCAAATACCATCGTTGCGTTACGGAATGGTGCACAGTTAACACGCGCCATTGCACCGAATTTCGTCAAAGACCGGCAAAGGGATGAGCTGATGAGAGCAAAGCTAGCATGTCACGAAATAGAGAGCCTTCTTATGGTGAAGTATCTGGAGAGCGAGTTTGAAGCTATGGGTGGAGTTCGTGCTCTTGACACTGTATATCAACAAGCTACCATCTCGCTGAGAGTCTGGGTTATCCGTGTTCAGGCAAGACCAAGGACTTGGGGACATGTTCTGTGGTGGCCTGCTAATCTCAATGACCAGTTTGTGGATCTTGTTCGGGGCAAGGATCATCTTGCTATGGTAATTGCGAGACAGTGGGCGTATATTGTTAGTAGGCTGTCTGGGGTTTGGTTTCTTGATGGTTGGAGTCACAGGGCACATGGCTTTTCTGCTTGATAAAGGGAAATTGAGGTCTAGAATTTAGGACAATATAGGTATCAGTCTAAATGTAGTTTAAACAGGCATCAGTCATTCACCTCTTCAAAAGTCCTATTCACATTTTGCTTGACTTGATCGAGGAAGGCAAGAGGACATCCTCGCAGGTGCGGCAGTAGGGCCAGTAAGACGAGGTTTCTTTCTTCGTCCTTTGAACTATCGGTTGGTATGATCTGGAAAGAGTTATTGTGATACCCTCTGTCCTCCGAATGGAGCAACTTCCATCTTTGCACCATCGCGCAAGAAGACAACACCTCAAAGAAATCATTGTCCACTGGGTCCTGGATACGGGTAGGCTACACTGTGTAAAATCAATTCTCATTCATGCAGAGTAGCTTTGAAACATTAACGGGTTCTAGGATTGCGTATTGGCAGGAATAACTGGATTTATAGCCGTGTTGGGCTCACCGGCGTCGATGACCGATCCTCAGGCTTTATCGCGGAATAAGGCATTCAATGCCGCTGTCAACTCATCTAATAAGATTGAGCGTGCTCATCTGTTGTGCTCTCAGCGGTAGGCTTTGTGAACTATGAATTCTATGAAGATGAAGCTTTTGACTATGCAAGTATAACCCGTCGACAACAGTACAGTAGAAAGGCAAAAACAAGACAGCAGAGCTTTTCTCTCATCTATAAATATAAAACCATCCCGCTCTGAAGCAAAATACCTTCTTATCTATCACATTCACAATTTACCGAAAAAAGCCATCATGCACATCACTCGACTTCTCTTCATACTGCTTGCCATCCTGGCAGTAGTAAACATCACCCAAGCAAGACTGGAAGTACTCAGAGCCAAGTTCAGGTATATCTCTCCATCCTCCATCTTCTTCTTTCATAGCTAACCCTCATAGCGCATTGGATAATCCGCATTGAACCCCTTTGCCGGTCGCCCGTCGGCGTCGTTGGAGCGCGAGTCAAATGTGACACGAACAATTATCACTACTCTTTATGCCAGGAGAAGAAGGGTCAGCAACCGGGGAAATGCCTAATGTGGAATCTCTTTGCTAACGCGCGGTGTACTTTGCAATATGTGATTAGTAGACTGGTTGTGGTCATTCCCATGATACAAGACTTGGCATAGAAGCGCGGTGGATATCCAGGTGGCAGAACTTTCTGCTTGGATAAGATTTGGCGAGTGACACGGGCTGTGGGAACTGGGTGGCAGGAATGTTGTCTTGCATAAAGTTAATGAACCTTTTTTCCGTTACACTCTTCCTGTCATGTTATGGGATAGTAACTGATTTCAGCATATAGAATGGACTTTAACTCGCTTATCTCGTATCTCATCATCAATTTCCCATCGCTGAACGATTTAAAGTTGACTGCTACGTTCATCAGGTCGTTTCCTATCATCATCACCTCTCGGGATAATCTCTTCCTCCACAGCAGTATCCTTAACAGGATCAAGTCCCCAACTCATAACCTGCGGATATCGTCTCACATACCACAAAATTCCCAAAATAGCCATAATGCTCCCTGCACTAAACGAAGCAGCCAGAGGGAAACCGATAGGGTATCTTGGTGAATCACTGACTCTCCATGCTCGCAGTGGGATTGTTGCGTGTCCAACGTACGTCAAGGTAATAGAAATTGCCACGAGAATAGACCGCACTTCAGGCTCTTTGCGAAGAATATCCCCTAGCCATGCGAGCAATGCGTATCCCCATGCTGCTGTTGCGAATGTGAGGAAGTAGAATGCCATGATTGTATGCCAAGAAGAAGGCCAGCCGGATAAGACCGAAGTTGCGATGAGTTGGATTGTTGCTGCGAAGATGCTGACTTGCCATCGCCAAGATTTCCAGTCACTGAGGGCGTTGAGGCCAATGTTGCAGACTATGCTGATTGCATACCCACCGAGAGGGATGAGGTTAACTGTGTAAATCGAGTATCGTGGAGTGCCGTCGGGTAGTGTTAAGCCTTTGAGAAAGAGCAGGAAATACGAGTTTGCGCGTTGACTCCAAGCAAACTGCAGATATGCTGCCAAGAATAAATACGATAGAGGACTTAGAAGAAGTAATTTCATCTTATGTGCCAAAGTCTTGAACGGGATGATCTTCGAGGTCTTGACACCACTGTCACTCATACGAAGTCGAGAAAGCTCTTTTTCAGCGTCCGTAAGCCAAAGCGCTCGCGTTATGGCTGGAGAATCAGGGATGATAAGCAGACCAACGAAACCCCAGAATATTGTCATGATGCCGCTAACAATGAAAAGCCATTGCCAGCCGGCGAGGCCAGAGACACCGTTGAGGTTTTTGTAGAGTGCTCCTTGGAGGATGCCTAGGAACATGTTTCCCGCTACACCACTAACGCCAAAGATGGCGAGTCGTTTGCCAAGTTCTTCGGGGCGATACCTATCAATCATTAATCAACCTGCCTACCATACTGAAGATCGGGGGTCATACCAATTAAAGATCAAGTTCACGATACCAGGCCATGACGTAGACTCAAACACACCAAGAAGAAATCGCAGCGCATAAACCACCTTTGCATTCGGTGCTTTGTAAGTGAAAAGAGTAAAAAGACCCCAGATAATTTCACAGACTGGTAAGAAAAGCGATGGTCGAATGCGTGTTTGAATGAGTTGCGACGGGACGATGAAAAGAGCATATCCGATAGAGAAATATGTCGTAAACTCGACGAGTTCATTACCGTAGAGGTTCAAGTCTTCTTTCATGCCCGAGACAAACGCTGCCGTGGTAGCAGATTGATCCATATCCTAAATTCATTAATTAAATTTGAGTCGGATGGATGATCGGCAGAACACACCTTGAAAAGACCCGCTATGAACGCCCACACGAGCAATAGACAATCCAACTTGAAAACCAAGACATGCGATGGGTTTTTGAAATATGGATGGACCTTTGCCAGCCATGATGTCGTCTCTGTCTGGTCTTCCACATCATTCAGACTCGACGGCGGAGACATTCTGAAGAATCAGTAGTGAGGAGGAGAAAAATGAGGAGTTGGGAAAGTGATCGACATTGAGGGTGAGAGAGATTTAACCAAGATTTTCAGCCACTGCCGGCTAGTCAATCCACCACGTAGGCGAATGCAACCCATGGTTCTAGACTGAGTTCTAGAGCGAGGCGCTGCGGTAAGTTCCCCTAGCTTTCGGATAAGCATCTTCAAGCTTTCCCAGAGATTCGGATCTTTCAAGTGCCGATACTGAAGAGTTTAGTTTCTTCATCGGCATGGAAATGATTGGACACGGGGGAATCTCCGGATGAACGTACCCGAGTTCTTCATCAGCCCTGCAGATCTCGATGTGCTCCCCGCGAAAACTCTATCCCTAAACGGTTAAATCCATCGGCCGAATCCCGATCAACGCCAGAACCCCTCATCGTCTTCCAAAGCTTGATTTAACATCGTAATCATGTCGGAACCGTTGTATCCCGCTTATCTACCCACCCGCTCCGAAGGGTACATCGCTCCCGTACCCGTTCCCCTCTTTGAAGCGGACGAGCCGGGTCTGCGGGCTGATCCCGCGAAGGGAAGTCTACTTGGGGGCGCGACGCGCATGGAGAGGATTACGCCGAGAGTTGGTACTGAGATCACGGGTGTGCAGATTAGTGAGTTGGATAAGAAGGGTTTGAATGAGTTGGCTTTGTTGGCTGCTGAGCGAGGAGTCGTGGTTTTCGTGAGTATTCTATTCTGGATGAGGGGATTATGAACTGACAGGTACTCAGAGAGATCAAGATTTTAAAGATGTCGGGTTTGATAGGCAGAGGGAGATTGTGAGGCATTATGGACCGCTACATCAACATCCTACGATGGGATATCCAAAGGGTACAGGGCCAGAGTTCCATGTTGTTTACGCAGATGAGAAGTCGTAAGTATCTCATCACAACAACCCTCTTCAAAGCAATCACTCACGCAAAATGCAGAGGAAATTTGAGAAAGCTCCTCGGCCCACGAACAACCTACGATCTCTGGCACATCGACCAAACATTCACACCCAACGTCCCATCAACCAGTTTCTTCTGGGTTCTCGAAATCCCTTCTTCCGGCGGCGGTGACACAGCATTTACATCCCTAACAGCAGCCTACGAAGCTCTCTCGCCCTCATTTCGCCAAACTCTCTCTCATCTTAACTTGCACCATACATCCGCTTCAGAAGGCGAAGTCAGACGCGTAGGCACAGAGCGCGCTTTAGCAGAAGCCATCAACGCGACACACCCGCTAGTCATCAAACATCCCGTCACAGGAAAACCTTCACTGTTTGTCAATCCTACCATTGCAAGATCTGTCGAAGGTTTTCTGCCTGAGGAGTCGGATCATTTATTGGGATTTTTGAAGAATCATATGAGAAGTTTGGATTTTAGTTGTAGGGTTAAATGGGAGACTGGCACGGTGGTGGTTTGGGATCAGAGGAGTGTTGCTCATTCGGCTGTGCCAGATTTCGAGGATTCGGAGAGGAGGCATATGGTCAGGATTATTCCTTACGGGTCCAAGCCTGAGCCTGCTTTTGAGTAATTACTCTGAATCATGGTGGAAGAAGAGATTAATACAGAGGGTTCGGCAGTTGACTAGACTGTGATAAATGAAATGTCGAAGGATTCGTGACCCTGTCGATGTGCAAATATTAACTTTCGGGTGCTGACACACGTGATCTTAGGCATTCTTAACAAGCGCCGTTTCTTCTGTCACTTTGTCTCACCGTGCTCAAACCAATCATTACCCATCTTTAATCATTCAACTGCGCCGCACAGAAGTGGTGCACCAACTCATAATGGAAGACCACAAAACACACATCGCCACCCTATCCGACGGCCGAAAAGTAGCATACGCAATCTACGGCGTCCAAGACGAGAATGCACCTACCACATTCTACTTCCACGGCTTTCCCGGGTCTCATCACGAAGGCATCTCAACACACGCCTCAGCCTCAAGACACGATCTCCGCGTCATCGCACCATCACGACCAGGATACAGCGACTCAACTTTCCAACAAAACAGACGGTTGCTAGATTATCCCAGAGATATTCTCGAATTGGCAGATCTTCTTTGTGTCAAACGTTTTACTGTTCTTGGTGTTTCTGGCGGTGGGCCTTATGCGATTGCTTGCTTGAAGGAGATTCCTCGGGAGAGATTAATTGGTATTTGCACGATGGCTGGTTGTATGCCTGTAGAATTTGGCACAGGGGGTATGCTTGCTATGGGGAGACTAATGTTCATCATCGCGCCGTATGCTACTACGCCTTTGGGATGGTTGGTAGATAAAGCACTGGGGACTACAGCACGCGATACTGAACATCCCGAGAAACTGGAGGATATGATGGATAAGGACATGAAAGCCCGATCACCCAGCGACGCACAAGCATGGACAGAAAACAAGGATCTGAGAAGGGCGCTTATCGATTCTACACGAAATTCTATGAAGCAAGGTGGGTATGCAACGGCCTGGGAAGCCAATGTTCTTGGCAGTGACTGGGGTTTCAAGCTGGATGATGTCAAGGTTGAGAAGGGGGAGATGATTCTTTGGCATGGTGATCAGGATATTAATGTGCCTTTGAGAGTTAGTGAGAAGGCTGTTGAGTTGTTGCCTCAGGCGGAGTTGAGGGTTATGAAGGGGGATAGCCATTTGAGTTTGGTTGGGAGGGTTGAGGAGGTTATTGTGGCGTTGAGAGGGATGTTGGAGAAGTGATGTATGTAACTTGAGAAATTCAAGAACGGCGCAGCATGATAATCCGTCTGATCACTTCCCATGTCTCAAAGTGAAGGAAACCTCATGACGCATTGATGATTTTCAGGGTCCTGCTCTACAAGCAATGATCTGCTTTGAAAGGACCCTTATTGAAAGCTTGGTCAGACAAGTACTTATCATTGGGCGGTTATATAAGTGGTTAAATCTGGACAGCGTCATCTTTGCGGCGCGGTGTTTCGTCTGGGTGAGACTGATGTCACTCGTTGAGACAGGAGGGTAACGGTTATGATGTCTATGGTGGCGGAATGGAAGACGAAATTTCGGAATGGTAAGTCCTGGCCCTTCAAGATGATGATTTGTGAAATAGATCATTCCTTAGCTCAGTATTGATCGTCGGGGAATTATCTATAAAAGACAACATTCTGACCTTGACAGTGGAGATGAAATGCCAAGAGTTACAGGAGCAATCTTGAATCAATCATATAAACCTACAAGGAAAACTAAAATCTTCAAGAATTACTAGCTAAACGAAACCACAAGATGGCACCCAAGTTCGTTCCCCACCCACCTCCCTTAGACTCACCGACTTACAAATCCTAGCTCCAAGCGTCGCTTCTCCCTCAGTGCTCTGTCATCTCCAGCATCGAGGAGATACAAACAGGTCATGAGTGAAAGAGACACCAATAACCGTCGATCTGTTGATAGCACTGCTAGTGGCTCTACGCTTGGCAATATGTCTGTTGTCGAGGTGGGGAAGTACTTGGTTGATCCAGCTTATCGGTGGACTACTGCGAATAGGAATTGAGGAGAAATTTGGAATATTTTATTAACGACAAACCAATATGTATTTGTGTACACTAAGCCAGCTGAGGAATTGTCTTGTTCTTTATGTTATCTCGGACCGTGTGTCATCATCAAGTTTTTGTGCTGGCCCTCGTGTTGAGCAACGTACGTCTTTGAAACCGTCCTTTCTCTCTATTCTTTGACTCCAAATAGACTATTTTCTTCTAAACAGCATGGAAGTACACTAACAGAGATGTATTCGTTATCAGGTCCACGATAGTGGCAAACTTGACTCTGGTCTCAACAGTACAGGGTAACCACCAACCAAACGGTGTCTTTTGTCTTCACATGTAAACACGTCAGATTAAACATGGGACGAACTCCTCACGATCAACAACCACTAATGCTTCGGACCGATAAACATCTGAACCGCTGCATAGTTTAGTGTGTTTTCCTAAACCCCTTTCGCTTCGCTACCGGAACCATGGGACCACCTCCGTTAGCTGCCTCAACACCAAGTGTTTAGTTTGCCTGAAGTTTCAGGGTCAGGATAGTTTAATCCGGCAAGGAACCGCGGGCTGATCTTCGGAGTGGAAAAGCCAAGATGTCAATTCCGTCATCGATGCGCGTCGTGGAGGGTCATGAGACGATAGAAATCTGACATTCGGAAGCTTGTCAATCCTATCCGATAGACTACCTGCCCTGACAGACTGGAAACCCAGATCATATACTCTAAACTGGTCTACTCTGGGTTGGTAGTGGTGTCGACCCTGTGGCCTGAGCGGCAAATCATCAATTCCAAACCAATGATCAACGCATAATGTACCATCCGATAATCTGTGGCAAACAGGACCCCATGCAAAAGAGAGGCTCAGCCGTCCATCCGGCTATTCTGCTCCACGGGGAAAAAGCTTTCCCCGCAGGCAGAACCTTGCATTATCAGGAACAGCTGCAAATAAGCTATCTAAGACATAGATGAGATCCTGTATGTACTGTACCTTAGACCACAGTAGCGCCTGGACCTTCTACTCTAGTGCATCTTTTACTTTACTCAGATGATAACCCATTTTTCTCGCTTGGAAAACAATTCCTTCTTTCCGTCTACCAAGACCGAGAAATATTGATCACAAGTCTTCTTGGTCAACCCCCGACTTTCGCGTCGGTCCGCACGCCCGGAATACTCCATCCCGCTAGGACAGAAGCCTCCATCATATCCGCTCAGCTCTTTCGATAGCTTTTGCCATGGTAGGTGGATAATTGCAACGTTGGACAGGGGTTCTGAAACTTCACCAGCGTGGCTTCACGGGCCGAACTTGCGAGATTCCATCCCCACATTCTGATACAGGGGTCTTCACCCGCAATTTCTACTACTCCGGAATTCGGTAGATGTTCCCTTTGAAGACTTTATTTCGAATCGGGACATCGGAGCGCGCGGAGGTCTGGGGTTCTTGATTGGTTAGACATGGTATAGTAGAGTTGTTAATGGGGGAAATGGACTGAGCTTAATCGGACCAATTCATCCAAAGTCGTCCATTGAATGATGATCTCGACTTGGCTTTTTCGGATGTCGTCCTAAATTGGCCGACCCCAGTATATCCCCATGAGGTTATGTGTGATCGCGAGCTGTCAGAAATATAGATATAAACCGACTTCCGAAATGCATCAAACAGTCTTGTTCCTCATCACTCAGTCACTCACTCACAGACGCCCAACATGAAGTTCTCTCCTCTTCTCCTCTCAACCCTCCTGGCCCACGTCGCCGTCGGCCAAAGTGCCGACAAGACAAAGGAGGTGCACCCCAAGATCGACACCTACCGCTGCACAAAGGCCGGTGGCTGCAAGAAGACGACAAACTACATCGTCGCCGATGCTGAGCTTCACGGCATCAGCCAGTCCAACGGCCAGAACTGTGGTGACTGGGGTGAAGCCGCCGACCCCAAGGCCTGCCCCGATGAGAAGACATGTGCCAAGAACTGCAAGCTCAGCGGCATGGACCTGGCTGCGTACAAGGCCAAGGGTATTACTACTTCCGGCAGCGCTCTTCGTCTGGAGATGTTGAGGAACGGCCAGTCTGTTTCTCCTCGTGTTTACCTTCTTGAGAAGAACAAGAAGAAGTATGAGATGCTCAAGCTTACCGGTGCTGAGTTCTCTTTCGATGTTGAGACTCAGAAGCTTCCTTGTGGTATGAACGGTGCTCTGTACCTTTCTGAGATGCCTGCCGATGGTGGTAAGAGCACCAGCCGATACAGCACTCTTGGTGCTGCCCAGGGTGCTGGATACTGTGATGCTCAATGCTATGTCACACCTTTCATCAACGGAGTTGTAAGTTGAATCTCATCAAAAATCTCGAACTCAACTAACTTTTGCAGGGCAACATCAAGGGCAAGGGTGTCTGCTGTAACGAGATGGACATCTGGGAGGCAAACTCTCGCGCTACCCACATCGCTCCTCATCCCTGCAGCGTCCCCGGTCTGTACGGCTGCACAGGCGACGAGTGCAAGAAGGAGGGCATCTGTGACAAGGCTGGCTGCGGCTGGAACCACAACCGCAACAACGTAACCGATTTCTACGGTCGCGGCAAGGAATTCAAGGTCGACACCACCCGCAAGTTCACCGTCGTCTCCCAATTCCCCGCCGACAAGCAGGGTAACCTCAAGGAGATGCACCGCCACTACATCCAAGACGGCAAGGTTATCAAGAGTGCTGTTGTCACTCTTCCCGGACCTCCCAAGGTTACTGGAAACATTATCACCGATCAGTACTGCAAGGCCAGCAATGCTGATGATTATCTCCGTCTTGGCGGCACCACCGAGATGGGCGATGCCATGACCCGCGGTATGGTTCTCGCCATGAGCGTCTGGTGGAGCGAGGGCGATTCCATGGAGTGGCTCGACGGAAAGGGCGCCGGCGCCGGACCCTGCACCAAGGAAGAAGGTCTGCCCAAGAACATCGTCAAGGTCGAGCCCAACCCCGAAGTCACCTTTAGCAACATGCGCATTGGCGAGATCGGGTCTACACACGCGGTCAAGATGCCTCGACCTTATGCCGCTCACCGCCTGTAGATCAGTACAGCAGAGCAAAATATGGGGATGCGTCCCACTTGGTGAGGAACCATTGGAGCCAGAGTTTCGCCAGTATGCAAAACAGCTGTCACTGGCCACTGACACGTGTAGTGTCGGGCGGCGAAAAAATGAAAAATCAATTGTATAAATGATAGTATCTTCTTCAATATATATTTTTATTCATCTTCAAACTTTGAGTTGTCCGTGATTTACCCGTTAGCCTCACCATGTACGGATTCTGGGCCCTCGAACCTTCAAGCCTAGCGTAAGTCTCTCTTCACTCTCTACGTCATCATCATGTGCGGTGGCTGACTCTCCAAACCTGTCCTGCAGCAAAAGACAAAAGAACGTCATGGGTCTTTTGTCTTCCACAGAAGAAGAAGACTCCTCTACTCCGCGTTCTCTACAACTCAGCAATCTAGAGCATCGCATTCCAATGCCGCGCTCATTGACTTCCGTCTCCAACTTGGAAATCCGCGACCTGAACCGCGACCAGGTCCGCTTTTACCATCCCGGTTATTTAAAACCGTTGAATCTTCTTTTCTGTTTGCCGCGCGTTGACTATGAGCCTTTGAGAGGGGCTTGGGGTGTTCATTATAAGACTGCTCTTACGGCTTGCCAAATCATTGCGAATAATGCTTTTGGGAGTGGACGCTTGGCGAGGGATGCTGAAGGCAAGGATGTTGTTTCCGATGACGATCAGATTTTGCTGAACAGGGATTATTGGTTCTTTGTGGATGGTGAAGGTATGTTACCCGCCAAGAGTTACGAGACAAAACTAACATTCACAGAACGATATCCAATTGTTCCAAGCTTTAGAGATTGGAAATTTCCTCATGATGAATTGCCGGATTGGTGGACTGCACCTGCTTGCTCAACCACTCTTCACAGCAAGCGATGCGCCGTTACAAACACCAGCTACGCATTTACATGGGCGCATTTAATTCCCCGAGAGGAGCAACAATGGTTTAACAAGAACGGCATGGGTCTTTATGGTGGAGGATCACATACAATCGACGACCCGCACAACATTCTTCCTTTGAAGGCTGATCTTTACGTCTGCTTCGACCAAAGTGTTTTCGCTCTCATTCCCAAAATCGCAAGATCACCAGATGGAAGAGAAAGCTCCCCTCAATATGTTCTTCATGTTCTCGATGGCCGTGAAGCAGAATTCACAGCACTCTACCAAAATCGGCCCGTCGAAACACTCGCTGAGGGCAGTCGCGAATATCTCTTCGCTCGCTTCGCATGGTCCATCTTCTCATTCCTCAAACCTTTCCTCACATCCGGCGTAGGCCGACGCGTAGTACGCTACCGTGTGCGCGCCGCCGACGAAGACGCAGAAGAAGAACACCTTGTTTCAGAAATGCAAAACATTTTCCTTGATTCGCGAAAGCTGGATCAGTTGTACGGTGGTAATGGACGAAGACGGGCGCCTTCGTTGGAGGGGTCTTATGTGGATGTTGAGGATGAGTGGGATGAGGAGAATGCGGGTCGGACGTTGGAGATGGAGGCGTGACTGGATGGTCAGATGAATTATGCATGTACACGAACACGACTTGGGACGGTTTGAGCGTTTGGATTTGGATTTGGATTTGGCATTTGAAAAGGAAATTTGACACAGAAATTGTTTTGATATTGAATTTATTATCTTGGGTTTCATCTTGTGTAGTACTTGTGTGGTACGACCAGTGAGGTAGTAGGAACTCGGCATCCGAACTCAGCCCCCACGACTATTCATATCTTCTTCCAAGCTCGAGACCTGTACTACTCAGATTGTTGAACGCAATCTTCCCTATGCTGCTGTGCTGCTGAACATCCCCTATTCTTACACGCTCGTTCTTCAAGAACCTTATCCTATCAATACCATCCAATGTGCTTCCTGCATCTGGAACTGCCACGTATTGCGAGTCCCTGGTCAAATTCGAGATACTATTAAAAATATCAGGACTTCTAATCTTGCACTGCAGTGCAACATGTCCAATGGTAAAAACTACCATAGCAAGGCTGGAAACACCATATACGCTCATCCAAACCCAGTTCACCTTGTACTTCAGATCCGTAAACTCTATCCAGGTTCCGGTGCTGTTGCCCCAGTCAGAAAGCGGAGTGACGGATTTGTTGAGAGTAGTATGGTCGATAAAAGATTGAGATGACGGTGATATTTCATCAGCGCCTACAATGATAGACTGTTCAAAGGAGGCTCTAATCGCTGTATTTAGAACGGTTGCCAACCGTGCTTCAAGTACGGCTGTCGGTAGACTTTCCAGTGAGGGTGGAAAGGTGTATCTCTCAAAATTGTAAAATTCCCCGATCGGCCGAGCCCTTGTTGGATCTCGAATGAAAAGATTCACCAGATTATTTTGAGATCCTTCCGGGTCTGGAAGAAGCCACGGGATTAAAGAGAGTAGTGGAAGATTTTGCTTGGAAGAAAATACTGTGGTGTTGGCCTTGATCGGTTGTCCCTTGGTATGCCTGACCTTGTCTGTAGAACAGGAAAGGAAGCCATAGTCAGAAGATCGTGAACAGTTGACCATTGCGTCTACATACGATGTGGTGGGAGTACACATGCTCATGTTCCAAGAATGACTCCGGTTAGTAATTGGCGAGCCGTCTGTAATGAAAACGAGCTTCTGCTTCAAGGGCCGATCTTGGCCCACTGTGAGGTTGAAGGTGCTCCCGTTACTGTCGAGATACTGGTCCTCGAGTAGATCAAATTGTATAGGCGGAACGCTGAATTCGTCGCGGAAGGAAAATTCGTTATGGCGGGGTGCTGAAAAGAATGACCAATTGTTGAACCCGACGTTGATGTTTCCCAGTTCGGCTTCTGGACCAGCGAGAACTAATCGTGAGATGTTTTCTTCGAGCCAAGATGTGCCGTTCACCAACGGGTCGCACTGAAATTCATATCAGTCCTTGTAGCGAAGGGATAGCAACGAACTTACCGATAATGATATGTATGACGATTGAATCATCATGCTAGCATTTCCCTCTCGGGTAGACAGTACACCTCGTATACGGACTCCAATAAGAGACTCATACGGTGGTACCGCGTCGCTAGGAACGTCTACCCACGTATGTGGGTTGTCCGAGTCATATCCATCAAGCATGTGAAGAAACGGAATCCTCACATTACCCCACGTATCCTGCTGCGTGATCCTCCTCGCTTCATCAGGACCACCAACCTGTTTCAAAGTATCTTTAAAACTCGGACTGGAGCCATTTGCATGCATAAGACGAGTCGAAGAAGATGAAAACGCAGCACCAAAGATAGTTCGCAGACCGAACGGTGGAGCATATAGAACTGGCAACCAATCGAATCCAGCTGTCCAGTTTGTGGAAGGGTACGACACGATGGGGAAGTCATGGTGTATAACCTCGGTGTTTACGGTGACGGCACGAAGAACGCTTTGACCTCCGAGGGGACTTAGAGTCCAGGATAGGATGAGAAGGGGAGACCAGAAGCTGACGAGGCGAACCCAGACTAGTAGTTTGAGTGTGCTTGTCATGGTGAGACTGCCCATTAAGATTTCAAGCGTCTTCACGTCGTCAATAATGGCAAATGATCCCAGGGTATTGTACTTACACCAAGCGTAGTCCCCTTCTCACAAGTATACAGAGCAAGACTTCTCAGGGCTGTTCCCAGTACAGCGGCAAATGCGATAAGCCATAATGTAGCTGCGATGCTAGCAGCCTCAAGAACACGACTACCGAGTTGAGATTCGGGCTGTTGATCTAGAGAGATCATGTATACTGCAAGTACTATCCGAAAGTGAGAACAAGACTGAAATTTTTGTTTTGGATCGCCTACTGATAAAGGGTGCTGGTATGAGAACCAAACTGCTGGACAGAAGGAGCTTTTGCCAGGTGGGTAGAGATGATTCCTTCAATGTTCTTGGGCTGCTCGGCCACCATTGGGGCACTGGTGTATCATGCTTTGGTTCATCGTCGAGAGCAACTCTGTCATGCATCGTGACAGAAGTAAATGGATAAAATGAAACTCCTGCAATTGATGAATAAAAGCAATTACCATTCTCCATCCCTTCTCTATGTATTCTATTGCTATGAACTCCAAATAAGGCTGGCGTTTATTTTGACCCTTTCACAGATAAATAAGCGCGAACGATGAAGTGAGCCAGTAAAGGTAAAAGATAATGAAGCAGCTTGGCCTTTGATACTGCGACCCAAGGTCCGAGTACCCATCAAGCGTCGTCATTGGCTGAGACTGAAGCGTCGGCGAATGAGAATGGGCAACGAGCCGCCAAATGCTGACATCTCTGTAGATTGAAACGCCCTAAGATTTCTACAAGCAGTAGCCCCTCAGGAAATGGGCGTTCGAACTGATTACTCTCCTCATTCTAAAGCTACATACAGCCGATGTCGCTCGAGGTCGGGAGGGGATAATTTAGTTAATAGTCAGAGTTGCTACGTTTCGCGCTGGTGGTGAGGCATTCAGGCCAACACATACTTAACGTGTTCAGAGGATGCATCTAGAAATGAACTAGCGCTTGGCCAGTTGTCTCTGAGGTGGCAGATCCAGTGTCCCTGCATGAGTAGCGCCATCACATATCACCTGCATGACCGTTGGGTTCAAACAAAGATTATGCGCACGGTCGGTGGGTTCCAGATGAATTATTGACAATCTGACGATCCAGAGTAGAGAACTTATCGACTACCTTCATCATAACAACCTCAGCGATACGAGTTCCAGTCCTCATCAATGTCTTCTAACGCAGCCTTTTCCTCCTTTCGTCAAATATGCCTCTCATAGAAGGAATCTGTCATCTCGTGGCGCCGGTTGCTCGGCCCTGGAAGTACCATCGTCAAGCTTCAACAAAAACAGGTCGTCCAAGGAACCAGCAGCACGCAGCCTCTTCATTCTGCATGTCAGATCCCAGTACCGGCTGACTTCAATTGGTTCATCTTTGAGATACGAGGTAGTGCCTTTTCGTTCCCACCAATACGTTAGCCACTTCACTTGTGTTATCGTGAAATTCAAGATGAACGTCTTACCTTCGATTGCTACCTCACGCTCACGGAAGGCCAAAAGCAATAAAGCGATGTCAGTTTCGCTGAAAACTCCAAAAGACTTGGTGGCGATGTTTCGTGCAAGTTCAATGTGTTTCTTGGTGGTTGCGCACTTGTCTCCCCAAAAGCCTCGCAGTAAGTCGACGTAAGTCTCGCACTCGGATCGGACTGGTGCACCCAGTGTCGCAACGTTGATGTTGAACTCGGGATACAAATCCCAAAGTCCAGCCTCCTTCAAGGCTCTTAGGGATAGTGTGCACGATCGACCCTCAACATGCAGCATCCCCTGGGACAGATACTCTCCGTTGTTGTCCCTTACGTTCGATCGTCGAAGCTTGCTGAACGCTTTCTCTTCGTCGGTGAGGTCTCCGTGGCTGAAGTATTCGAGTAGATCCATGTCCCTTACAAACTGACCTTTGGGAAACTGAGTAGTGTCCACGGCGCAAATGGCGACGTCCTCACCCGACTTGCAGAACCTCGAATTTGCATACTGAATCGCGTACAACAAAGAGCTGCTCCAAGACACAAGATTGTCATGCTGAAGGATCTCTGCTTTTTCGGTTTCATCATTGAGGTTAGGTCTAATTAGATGGCTATACAACTTCTTGGACGCCAACTGCTTCTCCTCATCTGTCGGAGGCTGCTTTGTGTTTCCGAAGAGAATGTTGATCTTAGGAATGGGAGGTTCCATAGCGGAGTGTCTAACCGAAGCAATGATCTTGGGAGAGTTGATGCCCTTGCTCTTGGAGTCGTACACTCGGAAGAGGTATCTCGGGGGGTCGCGAAGTGGTATCTCTGTTTCGCTTCGAGAGAAGGGCTTTGGTGGTACGAACAATGTTGGACCACCTCGGCAGCGGTTCAAAGATACGGCCCAAAATCGCACCCATATCTTTCTGAAACTCTCCTTCATCCTGTCGAATCGCTCATATTTGGCTTCTGAATATTCGTCGCGTGACCGGGGGTAGTTGGAAATGAAATAGAAGGTGGAATCGAGGTCACCGTTGGGGACAGCTTGGATACAGCATTCCTGGACGATATTCCACAGGGTATCATCCTCGTACCACTGCGGTGGACATCTCTCAACGATCATCTTGATATCAATGTCGAATTGCTTCAGAAGTTTCCCGATGACGGTGTCGTTCTTGTAGGCCAGTGAAGTGATCCGTGGAGTAACCCGCTGAACTTCCGCGTTGTCCCGAAGGAGCTCTAGTCGTTCAGGAAAGGACAGCGGGGGAACATCGCTGACGGACGAAGCCAGAGGCCGAATGCGTAGAGGTCCTTCCTGTTCGGCCATCTTCTCAACACGTTCGTCTGCCATGACGACGGGAGTTTTGTTGTTTTGGTGAAAGGTGGAAGAAAGGTGGCAGCAAGAGAAGCTGCCGCTGTTCGTTTAATCTGCTGGTGTGGGACCTTCCTTGTTTGCGCTGCTCTTCAGGTGAATTCTTTGGCAGCTGGCAGCCTGCGCTTGTGTGCCAATCGGCGCGTCGCTTCCAAGGCTTGTGCGACCTGGCCAGCACTGCAACGTGAATAGCCTTTGTTGTGCGAACAAAGCGGAACATGACCGCAAATCGCTAGGAATATTGATGGAGTGAACAAGCAGTCCTTGCTGTCTTTTAGAAATCACGAACGTGGCGATATGAATAGTGTTGGTCAAGGGGGCGCATGTTTCTCAAGTTAATTCATGATATGTGCTGCAACGATCACGAAGATAGGTGTTAATGTTATTCAATAAAATGAAACTCTTTATTAATGACGATTTAAGAAGTACAAGCATTTCCATTCATCCTAATCTGAGTTTCTTATAGGGAGTAATAACAATCCAAACTAACATTAAGTGAGAGGAATAAAACCCCAGCCACCACCAATAACAGCTCATTGTCTGCCGCAATCTGCTTACTCAACCTTGGTCGGGCAAGTTTCAGTTTCGAGGATCTGCTTGTTAACCGACGCGTGGAAGATAAGGTAGTAGGTTGAGCAGATACCGCCATCAACTGAGAACGTCTTGGTGTATGAAATGTCCGAACTGCCCGTCAGACTGTCATCCTTGAACGTAAATTGACCAGGGGAACATTTTGTAGGCTTGGTGCACGAAGCGTGTACGTGTACCGAGGAGAGGTCAAAGTGCCCGGTACCATCGTCATCGTACATGTTATAACTGAACGTGATATCAGACCCTGTGATCTTAGATGACCAGGTTCCGACAGCGATTCCCCTTATAATGTCGTTGCCACCGGCGCCCACGATAAGTTCTCCGCTTGATGAAGTCTTGCTTGTTTCGAGATACCAACCCCAGCGGTTGGCGGTGCTGCAGATAGCTGGACCATCAGGGAATCCGTTCAGGTTCTTGGCTCCATCGGTATAGCCAAATGCGGTGCCCATATCGCAGACTTTAGTTGAAGGGGGAGGTGGAGGAGGTGCCACTACTGGCTTCTCGCAACAACACCAACCATCGCAGACCTTGGGACAGGTGAAGTCCAGAGTGAGATACTCCCACCAGCGGTTGCCCGGCTGGCCAGGAATACGGGTTCCATCGCCGGTACAAGTCTTGCCTTCGCTGGTAGAGGCATGGTAGGCAATGTTCAATGGCTTGTCACAGAGGGCTGAAGCGCCGCCTCCGATTTTGTTCAACGGCACTTGGCACACGCCGGTTGTCTTGTCGCAGTAAGAGGTATATGACCACGACGGAGGGTTTTTGGTGGGATAATTGGCGCCGGTCCAGGCAGATGTCGAGATCTCCAGGTGAGTGTCGGTGATGCTGCCAACTGGAGTGGAGGAAATCTTGAGAATGCAAGTGTCCTTGGTGAGGTCATCCGCGGAATCGCAGCCGATGATTTCAACCTTGACAGCGTCGTTGACAATATCTGCCACTCCATTGGCGCCGCACTGAAGGTTGAAGGTGCCTTTATTGAGAGTAGGCTTGGCAAATTCGTGAGTACAGCAAGAGTCTCCGTAGAACTTGGGAGTCTCACAAGTTGGGCTATCCGTGCGGGCAAAGATCTCTCTAGCAGAACGTCTAAGACGCTTCGCGGGATCTCGAGGGCAGCAGGTAGACTTGATAGGAGTGTTGTCGCCAGTAGTGCTGCAAGTAGCGGGGCTGTCAGCCAGGACGTAGCCAGTAAAGGCCGTCAGGCTGAGGACTGTAGAATACTTCATGGCTGCTCAAAGACTTGATGGCCAAGTAACTGTATCTTGAGAATGTAAGGATGAGTATTTGACAATGAGTAGCTTGATGAGAGTGCTTGGAGAAGAAAGCATGAGATGTGAAGAGAAGAGAGGGTTTAAATAACTGTTTGGGCTCACCTTGCTACAGTTGAGCGGTCCGTCCGTGATAGCTGCACTTATCCCTTGAGGCAAGGCGAAGAAAAAATCAGTCCACTTCAGCCGCATGCTTCAATAGTCACCACGATCCATGGTGGGTAGTATTAAGCTATTTTCCGGTGAGGCAAGTTCTAGATTCAGTACACTCTCCTTGGAATCGTTACATGCGGGGAAGTCACAGGTCTTGCAATTGATACTAATGAACTAAGTACTAGTTGGTGGCAATGAAGAAAAGTCAGGGTATTGTTTTCAGCTACAAACTGCCCATGGTGTTTTGACACTTGTCATGGTAGTGGATTGAAAGTCTGTCTATTGGTAAGAAATTTCCCGTGAAAATCAATAGTTTTTATGCCACCATGACTAGCACGCATGATATGGTTAGCGCGGGCAAAACGCGGGATTGCGGTCTCCGGGTTTTGCGATCTAACGGCCAGCCTTTTTATTCTTCTTTGTACAATTAAAAATTTAAACTTGATTTAAAACTCTTTACTGTTTTCATGTAGTTACCAGGAGAGAACGCATGAGTATTTACTACACTGATAAGAATTTATGTTCAGAAGTCAGCGAATACTTCAAACATATCTTTGAGGTCAAGGGGCGGTAGGCCCTTCAGGTCTTGCTACCCAGCTTAGCAGGGAATAGTCGGGCTTGCCGTACCGGGACCTCGGTCATGCTACGTCTATCAATTGACTATCGTTTTGAGTGCCACAGCGCTCCAGGAGGCTGTGATGTGTTCTGGCTTGCTGGAGCCGCTAATCCAAGATTCTGCGGGGCGTCCCAATTCGTTCCAGCACTATCGATTGACAAGTTGGCTAGTTAACTGATGACAGCCCTGTTAAGAGTTGGGAGTGACGTGCAACCTCCGCTGGTCTTAGGAGGATTTGACATCCCTGTATCAAAAAGATCTAGATCCAGATCCAGATCCAGATCCCAGAAGCAGAGTCCAGATTCAACTTTGTGGGTGAATCATGTTTATACTAAGAAGAATCAACCTTGAAAATCCAAACACCCGGTTCACAGACGATAGTTGCATCAAAGCCATAGCCTCTACAATTGTAATTGCAGCTGAAACTTGTCCCAGCACTCTGGACAACCCGAACATGCTGTGTGGGGAATCTGCCGATCGATGCGCCACATAAGCCTTCATATGGTCTCCCAGCTACTGTTGTGCTTTACCCCTTAAACTTAAAGGCCATATTGGTTTCTTGAGAGAGTTGTTTAAGAAAATAAGGTATTAGACGTCTTACCGTCGCTGTCTAACTCTATACTTAAAAATGTGTTCAACGGCGTAAACGGGTTCTTGCCACTTAACCCCAGCCCACTTGAGTAGAAGCATGGTCTAGACCGAGCTCTGACCCTCCGTCACAGGAACCAAAATGTTCACAGACGAGCATCGGTGGCACTATGAGAATGGCCAGTCAAATCAGTAGGAACTAGCTGTAGGCGATTGGTTGACGATATTTCCAGCTTCTAATCCGGCATAAAGCAAGCCTCACCGTTTATGTTACACCATGTTATCGACTAAGATTCGAGTGGTGTCGGAACTTACCTCGACCGATGGTGACCAGTGAGCGAAAAGCCAATAGCAACAAAGTAGTATCCAGCTCGTCGAAAAAGCTGAAGCATTTCGTGGCTATTTCTCTTGTAACGTCTTTCTCGCTTCCAGTGGTTTCACATGGTGTCCTGCATTGTCTGCAGAGTTCTCTGACGTAACTCGTCTGTTTCGTTCGGACTAATTCATCCGGTTCTGTACCGAGGTCTAGCCCCTAGTAGAGCAGGCTCAAGCCAGGACTTAATGCACGAGCGACCGCTAACATTGAGTGTTCCCTAGGAGGAATATTCTTCATTATCATAATCAGGATTATGAGAATTGAAGCCTTCGAACGCTTAATTCTTCTTTTGAATGTCATTCAATTAATTGAAGGTCTTTATTGATGATAGAAGTACACGCCGGATAACAGAACATAATAATCCCTGCAGGCAAATTGCCTGAGGAAAGGGGTGAAAGCTGAGCCAGGTTTAACTACCTAAGGGGGGTTCAGATGGAGTGATATCTCGATCTTGCACGCATCCAAAGTAGGGCCCAAAATAGTGGCTTCCTGCGATCCACAGACCTATCTCTTCATGGGTATCCTATATCTCTGTTGTCCGTTGCCGCTCTCTTGGGCATCATCCGATCTCAAAACAAATAGCTCCTCCAAGCATTTAACGATGTTCAGTGGTCTGGCTTCGCGCAATTGTGCGAGTCTGTCCTTGAGAGCCATGTATCGGACGGCCTCTACTGGTTCGCGGCACACCGATGGTCCCTCTTCAACTATTTGACCAGCTGGTTAACTATCACAATGAGTTTAAACACTGACAGGTGTTTAACATACCTTCACCTTCAATCTTTCGTTCGCGAAAGGCCAAGAGCATCAATCCAAAATCCAGTTCATCAAAAGACCTGGAGACCACACGGGCAATGTGCATTGCACTTTCAATCTCCTCCGCTGTGGTTGTACACTGGGCTTTCCACTTTTGACGGAGCTCTACAGTGAGTCTCTCTACGCACCCCATATCCATATGTTCTGGGTGGCTGTTGATGACGCTGATATCGAGCTCTCTGTAAAGGGTCCCCAAACCAAAGTGTGGACAGTGCAATTTTGGTAGAGGAATGGTGCATGAACGACCTGTGATATTGAGTGTTCCTTGGGAAAGATATTCGCCATCAATGTCGTACTTAGGCGAATCTGATCGCTGCTGAATATAGAGAATCTCTCTCAAGTCAAGATAGGCACCGTCGTAGTTATCACGCAGCCGTTTTGCGCTCATGAACTGGGACTTCGGGAACTTGGTAGTATCCAGCACACAAATAAAGACGCGGTGCAGGCTCTGTTCAGACGAGCGGCAGTTTGCACTCTTGATAGCGTACAGCAATGAGCTAGACCATGAAACAAGGTTGTCGGCTGCAGTGGTTCTTTCACCTCCATTGAGATGCTGAAATAGCATTTTAGAAGCAATACCCTTGCTCAAGTAGAAAATGTCGCGCTTGGCATGTTTAGGTCCATACGCGTGATATCCCCAGGATGCGATGGTGTCTTCATTGTTGAGGGTTCCGTCCATGTCGTGTGCTCGGAATAGGAATCTTGGCAGATCACCAGGTGGTAACTTTGGTGTATTTTGGTGTGGATGTAGTGCGTCCGACCAATCGCATGCCAATGGGTCCATATGGGGTGGTGGCTGTGATGTTTCGAATTGCAAAGGCAGTTTCGGTGGTGCGAACAGTGTTGGACCATCCGGACAGCTGTTCATGGTTTGTGACCAAAAGCGAGCCCATTCTTCACGTGCATCGTCCTTCGTCTCTTCTGAAAGCCCTTCTCTGGTGGCAAGGAATTCGTTGGGATCGAGTTGACCTGAGGGAACAGCCTGAATGCAACACTCCTCGATAATCTTCCACGTAGGATTAGCGTCGCAGGGCTGTGCGACGAACTTCTGGACTATTGCTTGGATAGAGCTATCGAAGTGATTGAGGAGCCCTTGTGTTTCCGGTGTCCTTGATCTATTCAACGAAGTGATGCGTGTAAGTATGATTTCAATCGCTGCACTGTTCAACGCTTCCGACATAAACTTGTTGCCGTTGGCAAGCTGATTTACTATTCGGATAGTGGGCGTCTCTGCGAAGAGGTGCTCACTACCAGGAAATAGCGTCTCGATATTGGCCAGCTCTTGTAGTAGAGATGCGGTTGTCTGACCAAGATGGTTTATGGCTGCGGCAAAAGTCTGAGGCTGTTTAGACTCGTCGTTGCCATTTGAGATACCTAAACCGCTGGTCTGGCCGGCCAGGTCGTTGACGCTCTCGTTGTCAAAAGTGTGCGTCATCTTGTCGCGACTTGTCTGCGCAATGTGAGATGGTTGAAGGAAGAGAATCTAATGAGATTCTTTCACCAATTTATGGCCAGGTGCTCATTGACTGATTGTACTTACGTCATGAATCACCAGTGACAGTTTCCTTTTCTATAGCAAACAACATATCACTTAGCGCATCCTCTAACAATCATACTGTCACTTGTAAGATGTGTGAAAAACAGAACAAGCCTGGTTGTCGCCTAATTGAGTGGATAGAACAAAAGATGGCGCTAAGTGAACGTTGGAATGTTGAGGTGGTGAATATTCTAGCTAGGTATCTTCGGGAGGGTTTGGCGGACTGACTACAAGACCCTTCATAATCTCATAACACTTCCTCGACATTTCCCTACTCCCAGCCGAAAGATATTCCTCATCATAACTAACCTGCAAGAACCTCTTCTTCCAGTGTTCCCAGTGCTCATACATAGTAACCTGTATCTCATAAGTCTTGTGCCTCCTGCCCCTAACACATCTTTCAAAAGACTTAATCTGCCCAGGCTGAATTCTCTCCGCAATCTTTGTCCCTGCAACATCCAACCACGCATGGATCTCGTAGATAATCTCTTCCAAATCTGGCTTCTCACGACAAATCAAATTCAGTACCTTGTGCACCCACCAATGATCAACAGGATGAAGATCAAGTAAATACATCTTAGCTTCCAAAGTCCCCATCCTCGTAAAAAAAGCCAAATCCTTTGGGTTGTTGATCGCATATATTCTGTAACTTAGCTGCCATATCCTGCCAAAGCCCGGCAGCATCCACCAATAATGGTGGTTTGTGGAGGGCATGTTTTGAATAGCGGCGAGTAAGCCAAGGATCATGTCGCTGTCTTGGTCGAGATTCCTCAAAGCATCGACGAAATGGTGCATTAATCGAGCAGCATTTGGGATGTGTGCCGATGGTTTCGTTATTTCCTGCGCGGCTGTTTCGGTGCTGATGTCGCCTTTTAGATAGGCGATTAAGACGATGGCTTCATCAAGATGAAATTGTCTGTTGGATTTCAGGTCGTCGATAGCTGGTGCTGTTTTAGACATTATCCATTCATCCCTTCTGGACATGATCCATTGATCATTCTCCGACGTAGTCATCTTTTGAGACGAAATATGGGATGGTGGTGGATGAATTAGTATTGTCCGATGTAGGAGATGAATAATGACCGTATTACTTCTCCGTCGTTCGGCTTTCGCTAAAGAGTCACGTGATTTTCCCTTGTAAATCCAGAATAGGGTAGCCGAAGTCCGGCGTGAAGTGATTCGGATATTTTGTTCCTCAGAGTAACGATAAAAAAGAGTAATGATAAAATGAGTCACCCGTTCAATTCTCCCCTCTCACATCCTTAACCTCCTTCGTTCTCTCCGAATCCGTCTGATCACCCGTATTAACAGTCCCTTCCTTCTCTACCATCATGATAACCGCATTCTCCGCCACAGGCCTATGCGTAACACCCTTCGGCACGACGTACATGTCGCCCTCTTTCATGACAACCGGTTCTTGATCTTTGATCTCCATAGTTAATTTGCCAGAAAGTAGGTAGAAGAGCTCTTCTGAGTCGGGATGCGCGTGCCAGATGAATGCACCGTCAATTTTGGCGACTTTGACGTGGTGGTCGTTTATTGAAGCGACGAGACGTGGGGACCATTTTTCTGTGAAGGATGAGAGAATTTCCGGGAGGGAAGTTGTTTGAGGCATTTTTGTAAGATAAGTGAGATTGATTTTGATAGCAATGATAAACAATTCTATTGAGGTTGATGGTGCTTATATATCTGACTGTTTTCTATGGCTTACATGGCTGCGCCCCACTATGTCGCTTGCAAGGCGCAAGGGCGTGGACTAGCTCGACACGCCCCATCAAGAAAATATGGATTCCTTTAGCCTAGTAATCCCATAGCTTCTATAGTCTTCCATCTCCCTCAAACGTCAAACAAATCTGTGAGATATAGACCTAGTCAGAAAGAACTTCCCAATCAGCCGCAGGATCGGCTTCTACGAGCTCAGGCATCTCATCCTCCTCCTCCTCTTCCTCCTCTTCCTCTTCACTCTCTTTCTCTTCCTTCTCCTCTTCACTCTCCTCCTCTGAAGACTCCTCCTCTGAATGCCAATACTCCCTTGCGGAATTCCACGCAGTCCTCTCCTGGGTCTCTTGCTGCTGCTGGTTCGATTCTTGGGGTTTCTCCATCTTTGGGAAGTCCCATTTTGGCGGCTGTGCCCAATCTTCCTGCTGGAACCAAGGACTCAATTGCTTCAGTTGCTCCTCTTTCTGGAGCCGACGGATCTCTTGTTGTCGATGCCATCCCGGCTGACCCCATCCACGCTGTTCCTCATCCTCCTTCTCGTCCTCTTCATCGTCCTCTTTATCCAACTCCAATCCAAGAATTGGGTATCTCCAATTCTTCCACCACTCCGGCATCTGGAACTCTTTTCCGACGCCTGATGCTTGCTTCTGGTGTTCCGGGTACCACCGTGGGGCTTCTACAAACCAGCCACGTGCGTGCTGCTGATTCTCTTGTTGCTGACGGCATTCCTGCTGTTCATCCTCCTCTTGATTGCCACAATCTTGCTGTCCCGGTTCCTGTTGACGCTCCTTCTCTCGCTCTTCATAAGTCATAACAGACAATGTCTCGCCACTGGGGTAGACCACTCCATTCATGTCATTGATGAATGTCTGCATGTCGGGCTTGTTGTGGAACTGTACGCGAGCCTCAACGCGAGATGCTTTTACGGCGAATTTGGGATTCCAGGTGTGGAACTCCTGAGCGATTCTCCAACTTGACTTGAGGCTGTAAGGCAAAGCTCCTCTGGCTTCAGTACGGACAGACACAAAGAACTTCGCATCGACATTGACCGTCAGGCGAACCTCTTTGCTTTCCCAATGCCGCGCGATGGAGGCACATTCAATCCGATATTTGAACTTCTGTTGGTTCTCTGATGAAAGTAGGATATTGGCGAAAGCACAGACGGCGACGGCGTGATCTCCCGCGTTGTCAGTCTTTTCTCCAACCTTTTCGGTGTCTGCCAGTTCTCCGTTGAAGTGGAACAGTTCAAGGCAATTCTTCAATCCTGGGATGTGTCCAGAGTATGGCGCTGCGTCTCTGGCGATGTCGTAAAGGTCCATGTAGGCCGAGAAATGGGACATGGCTCCGGGGAAGTAGTCTCGCATGTAATTCCATGCCTTTGAATTGAAGCTGACACAGACAAGGTTGCGCTTGTCGTCGTGAAAACAGCCCTGAAGGTAACCGGTAATTGCCGCGCCCAGGTTGTCAGGGTGAATCGTCAGCTGCTTGCCAAACCGGATATTGCGACGAACGGGCATGTCGCGAAGGGCGAGAATTTGATCCTTTTCCTCCTGGGGTATGGGGACATCCACGGTGAAGGCCTTGACACCTTTGTTGTTGTAGAACTGATAGAGACTGGGCATGTTTGCCGAACTGCAGTCGAGAAAGTCGTCTGGTTTCAATGATGGTAGATAGGCCAATCCAACTTGAGCGAGGACACGGTCGGAATCGCTTGTCTTTTTGATGTGCTTGATGCGAATGGCAAGGAACGACGAGTTGGTGCAGGCATTGGAAAAGTCTTCCAGTGTTGTTATCCTCTTGAGGAAAGTCTCCTTGGAAGCCCGGGATCGGGCAAACTCCTGCCAGGAAGTCATGGTGTTGTGGGTGTGAATGCTTTGTGGGTGTAGATGTAGTTGTGGGTGGAAAGTGATGGGTGGAAAGTAATGGGTGATGGGTGAAGGATACCGGGCGAGACAGACATCTTGATCCTGTACTCCTCCTTATATACCCAATAATATGAGTTTGCTTTGAAGTCTAATGTTGCATTGAAAAAAGCTAAATGATTTTTTCTTGAGTTTTTGAGTTTTTCTCGACGAGCAGGTCGTGAAGTATACCACCATTCACGGAATCTGACTGGTAAACTTAGCAGCGTTCTTGAAAGTCTGATATGATAAGGTTAATGAGCAGATTTCTGGTGCGTATACCCTCTCCAAAAATTAATATTGTGCATGTTAACTGTGTTTTTTCCCAGCCACCTCGTAAATTTGTGACACGGCGGTTTTGTCAAGCCTGCACAGGTAATGAGTTCGGTTGGTGTACTCCACAGGCCATTCTTCCAAACCTACAGTTGATGCTTTGAGGCTGACCAACCTCAGACAAGGTTTTAAACATACTTACACTTTTAATGAGGCACAATGACTCACCTGTCTACATGGAAGAGGTTGGACCTGCAGGAAACCTTCACCTCGTCCCTCCACCCGGTCATCATACCGCATGCTGTTCCAGTAGAGGTTTGGTGCGATCAAATCTGTAGGAGTTTACCAGACACTATGCCAAGTCCCAACAGACTGGAACTCTGAGGCGGAGGAATATAGGGTTCCTTGACTCAAAAGCGGAGGACTAGTTCTTTTGCTCGATATCTAGCACATGCATTGCCTGATCCAACACCAAGCTCTACCCTATTAGTGGCTGTCAATTAGCACCGACTTGATTCTCCAATAGCTATATGCTCTGTGTTCTAAAATCAAAATAGGAGTCGATTTGAACGTCTGGAAACGAGCTTTATGTCGAATTGGTTCGCTTCAGGCATTAGCTGGTCCGACATGAAGCCCTTTCCAGCGCCCATGCTGGAGTAATACAAGTCGCCTAAGAGATGTTAGTCCTCAGGCGAAAGGTGCCCGATGTGGCAGATTGATATCTCTGAACATGACGAGTTTAATAAGTGTCTGACTGTTGAAGACGGGACTAGAAACCTTCGGACGTCTCCAACGTTGTCAAGTAAAATAACACAAAAGAGTAGTCCATTACGATTTGTCGAAATACGATTGTTAGTTGTGGATGGAGAGAGGGAACGGCTGAATATTTCCAATGATAACATACCACAGCTACTCGGATCACTGCGGCTAATTATGTGTAAGTCTCGGAACCTATCGACTGTGTCTTGGGTTGAAGGCCGAGCAGGGCGGGGTAGTAAGACATAAGTGACTAGTGGCAAGCTGAAAAGTCAAGATAAGCAGCCCATACAATGGCCTTAGCGGGGAGAATGAGAGGTCTAGGCCGTTCTTTACAAGTAATGCCTCAAATATTGTTCAACAAGCGTACAATGGGCCAATTGACAGGATTGCTATTATTTCGATAGTCTTTAAACTATTGTTAAATAATTCATAACTATTGAAATAAAAATATATATATCTTTGGTGGCCAATTGCGATTGCATTGGAGAGGAGAACGAGAGGTCTAGGCCGTTCCTTTACCCATGATGCCTCGAATACTAAGCTAGTGGATAGCGACATTGTGTATGGGCTACGAACTTCGACATAAGTATAAAGTGAACGCACGACGACCGCGGGCAAGTCGATAACTGCATCAATCTTCCTACATTTCCTCTTGCAACCTTGCTTCCTACGCAGCGTCATTTACATCCAATCTCACACACATCACAACATGACTCGCGAACCCTTCGATGTGCAGGTCAACTGGCCGGCCGACAACAAAGTCAACTGGCCTGGAAAGGGCGGTGACTTTTACAATAAGACCGGCATTCACATGTACCATATCTCCAAGGACGACTACAACCCGTTCTACACATACGAGGTCACGATCCGCGCGGATTGGCCTTTCACATATACGTTCTACGACGAGACAGGCGATAGCTATTCGGTGTCGATTTGGATGGTAGGGATGAATCAGGACCACTCCGTCAAGTTCAATTCAGATCGCCCTACCATCGTACGCGTCACAGGGAGCTAAGTGGAAGTAATAATATTGGGCAAAAAAAGAAGATGGCTGGTGTGTGAGCCGACAAGACTATGGTTGACCGCGCTATTTACGAGTGTTTGGATGAGAAGATCACGGGACGGGACCTAGGAAAGGTACGGCTAGATGATGACGACCTTGTGGTTATCGAGGGTAGACTTGTTCCTTGGGCATGTAGGAAACTCACATCTTATTTCTCCATCAAATCATCGATTCATGCGCGACCTCTTGAAACCCTTTCTACTCTAAGTGCTTTTGAAAAAGGCCTCTCCAGTTTTCATCATGGTCCGGCAAATCTAGTCCCCCCGAGACACGAAACCTGGTTCCCGTGGAATAAAGCCAGATATCTCTCAGCCGATCAGCTCGAGAGAATCATCCGCAGTATCCAGAATAATGTTTTCAAGACCCATATCGCAATGACAGAAATAAAACCTTGAGCAATCCATACCAAACTCTCGACATCTTCTGAGAAGGTTTGCAGGACTGCAATCTGTCGGAAGATCGCGTTGCGGCAGGTAGGTATCTGCCGTCAACACCACAGATGTCTTTTTGATTCCTAATTTTATTTGCTGCAGACGAAACATTGCTCAATTTAGTCCGCCAGTTTGCTTTACATAATTTAGTATCGGTCGTTACGTCAGGTGTGATAGTAAGCCTCGAAGAAGGAAAGGATCAGATCTTGTTTGCTTTGGAGGCATTGCGGTCACATGTTCTCTTTGCTGAGTGAGGGTCTTGGCGCGATCTGCGTCCGACTGCTAACCAACAGCTCGAACCCGGACGACTTCCTTGGCATCAACCCGGTCCTGATATTGATCAGCCTGGCTACGATAGTCGCTGTCTCGGTTCTGGGCATCGTCTACACTTGGAGACTCGGGCTTTTCTGCGTCTAGTTTAAGCTTTTCTGACGAGCAGACCCTGCAAAGTATACATACAAAACAGCTTTTCTGCGTCTTTGGTGACCCACAACAGTTTGAAGTCGGCCAGAGGTATTACATATGGCACAGCTCAAGCGTATAGGCCGGCGTGATAGCTACCAGCCGAAACGGTTATCGGAAAGTTCAATTATGCTTCAATGCAGTCACTGTTCATAGAATGTGTATGTATTATCTACTGTGCTAAAACAGTGTGATTATCCACGTTGATGGATACGGCAGCTTGCTTTTATCAGAAGCTGTAAGTTGCTTTGACCCTGATGTCATGCTACTGTCGTTAACAGCCATGACCGCATTCAAGGAATCTATATCCTCTTATGGATAGCCTGTCGACGAAGAGTAAAACCATTAACTAAGCAGGCAATGTCTGAAGACTTGGAGCTTCAAATGTACGTCGTTACTCTGTCTTAAGCATCATTGCCACACTTGTAAACATCCCCCATCTAACCTCCTAATAGAACCGATCCCTCTAGCCGACTCCCTGACAAGTCTACTAACATGCCACACCGCGAGGTGTACCTTATACTTGTCTTTGCCATATTGGACCGCCCTGTTGGACAGAGTATTTCGTGCGGTCGCTTGTTGCTGCACAAAAGGGGCCGACCTCGGGCGTGGTAGACATGCCACAGGTCATGGTGTAGTGGGTGGCGGGGATGGACGTGAAGGGGAAGGAAGGATTATATTATTCGACGTCGGTCTAGGAATGGTTCGAGGTTCTATAGGCATATAGGCCTATTCGAAAATAATACCGATACTGATGCATTCGTCGACGAAGTTCACCAAGGATTGTGCGGGAGCATCGATTGTATTAACCGTGATGTCCTTAAGCACGGTATCTGCGAACCGTTCCATCAAATCTTTTATCGAAGCCAGTATCGCGTGTAGATCGGTCGTGAGATCGCAGATGTGCTATACCTTCAGGCATCGTTTCAGCTCGAGCTTGTCGATGTTGTCGGCGGATGCGATAAGTCATAAGTCGAAGAAGGGGGGCCGCTGATTCCGAAGGCGGCAAACAAACGGTGGATCGTATTCTTTGGTGAGGCGAGGAGGAGAGGGTTGCAACTGGAGATAAGTATCATCGTTTTGGCATCGCGAGAGCGTTCGCGTTTCACGAAAGGAACGGCGCCGCAAAGGGTGAGTGAACAAGATACTGCGCACTCCATCGCGAACAGTACATTGACGCCGAGACGGGTTCAAGGGGTAAAGACGATAAAACGACGTGGAACGGTATGTCTATACGGAGTTGCGGTTATGAGGATGGACGGTAGAGAGGTTATCTGGAGCTGCGATAGAGGGTTCGTGAAAGTATCAGGACTGAAAGAGAGAGTCTGTCTCAGTGAAGCATTGTCGGCTGAAATGCAAAAGAGATTTTGAGGTGCGATGGAAGAGAGACGTCAACAAGGTTACGACAACAATCCTTCGAGGCCTTGTATCAAGAAAGGTTGGGAAAAGGACATCGCAGGAGAGCTCAGACGAAATCCCCTCGACAACGGCGTCCATTGCCAGAGAAGGGGTTGTACCAAGGCAACTTGCGAGATTTTTGGACAGGATGATGGAGATGCAGTTTAAGATACCACGCACCTCTGGGGCAACAATACCTCAAATTCTTACTTTAGTAGGATCCCACTGACATGCAACCAGGTGACTGCCAGTGGTTAAATTCTGCCGAAGAAGTGAAACACTGCTGGAAATATTTGAGTGTGATCATCCCTTGGCCAATATTGGGTGCTGATCAGTATTAGCATAAAGCCTTAGCTGGGGTCTGGGGGTTTTGCTTGGGCCAGGACAAGCGACGCCCTCTGTTTAATTTTTCACACTTGCCAAAGCGTACCCATTCCATCTGGCTGACACATTCTTGGAGCTTTATCCTCAATCTATTCTATCTAATTCATTCGCGACATCGATAACTCTGTCTTACCCATGAATCCGATGAGTTATTGATGCTAACGCCCCGCGGAAATATAGCCCACCCCACGCCCTCTTTTCTTTGTTTTTTTTTGGAGACGCTTGAGAGTATGCCAAGCGCTTAGAGAGCGACTGGACGAGATTATGGAGGTAATAAAAGGCTTCACGCGAGGGCCCGGGATGGATCATGGATGTCGAAGGGGGACGGGGGGTGGCAGAGATGAACGGGAAAGTGGCTGCAGCTTGAGCGGGCCTGCTGTGCTGAGGGTTACAAATGAGCCCTGGTGCAGACCCTGGTGCAGACAGTCCTTTCGGCGATCAGCTAGGGATGATGTGATGAAGAATTGCACCGAGCACACCATCCCTTCCGAGATTGATAGAGAATACAGGGCATCTCAGCTTGCGATGAGATTATTCGGGGCTTGAAGGCCTCGGGAGACGTCTTAATGGTAGAGTTGGGCGAGATGTCGAGAAACATGAACAAGCGAGGCCTTTTGGCAGAAAAGCCCCCCAGGAGAACGGACAGGATCAAGACAGGGCGTCACGTAATGTGATGAGCGGATAAAGACATGAACGCGGCCTAGTGAGAAATCGCTAGATGGAGCCCCCTTACGTCTCGAGGCATCACACCCCAGGTGGAGAGGGAGTTCATATGGATGACGAATGGTCCAATTTAAAGTGTCTTTTGTATTAATTGCGAGTTCCGAAGGATAACGGCTTGGAGGATCTCGATGAAGTCTGTTGAAGCCCTCGTGCAGGCAATATTAGTTGTCGCCAAGATTAGCAGATGATGTGCGCTTTCTGTGATCGCAACACCCAGTGGCCCGTCTCCTCAATGCCATTCCTCATAAGCCAGTGACATCTCCAGCACAAGTTCCCGTAATTAATCATGACGGAGCAAAGTATCATAATCGACAAAGGGGGTTAGGGGGCGCAGGATGAGAAAGGTGATGCGACGCATTGGCACATGTCTAGCACTTGTAAAATTGTTTCTCACCAGACGCGGTCGATTTCGTGTGCGACAAGAATAAAGTACCTTTGCTCCACAATTCTTGTGCCGTGAGACTTTTCCTCCTCCAGCCGACCATGACAAAAGCTGGGCCGCTTCACAATAAGCGGAACGAACCTGGCTCAATACCGGGGGCTGCCATCGAGTCCATGCAGACAGAGCCTTCGTACCCAGCGGTCAAAGAATGGTCAAGCGGCAGGCTCTATGTGTATGAGTTGCGAAGAGCTGTTAGCTGTTGAGGTGCTAACTCTACTCATTCACGAGTGGACGGCATTCTACGCGTCGTTATTTAGGCATATTTGACGCACAGAGTACTGGCATGCTTGATATCCTGCAAATAGGATACTACGGAGTACGTTCGCGGGAACCATCTCTTTATAAGACCACTAACCATGGCGAGTACGGAAGGTTAAGTCAAAGGGAGCGGCCCCGCTATGTGGTGCTGCAAAACGTTGGCCTCTGGACGGAGGAGTGAACCGTGGCTTCTGATAGGACGGAGGTTAGCAACAGCCAATAGAGGCGCTCGGTGGTCCCGTTCCTTGGCTGGCGAATTAGATACGACGGGGTTGAGGGCGTCGTGGGCCATGTGTCAAAGGACAGGCACGGGGGGCATTTTGCTTAAAATCTAGACAGTGCCCAAAAAAACATCAACAGGCCGCAAAAAAAAGTATGTCGGCAGGGCTTCTTTCATTCCAATAGACAATCCTTATTTAACAAGTTCTATAGCTCCAAGGTTTTATTCTGGGGGATAGCGTATTAAATCCTGACTTATCCCAAATACAGTTGGCAGCCACCGAATGCACCCAACGAATCAAAGGCGACGGAACAGTGCATTGGAGCTACTGCATGTAAGGCCCACTTAGTTCGTAACTGCACCTCTATCCAAGCCAGTCTCGGGTTTTTACTGTGGGTCGGTCCAATAACAGCCTCATTGAACCCTGGAGCAACCGACAGCCATTGCATTGTCCGCTTCCTCACTTATCTCAACTCTCATTTTGCTTCTTTGTACGTACCTACAATTGGCCCTTCGCTTGTCCCCAACGCTGGTCCACCGGGTGATAACCTCCGCTATCTCAAAACTCAGTAGCTCTTTTCAAGTGTCAATTGTATCTGAATTTGCGTGCCAATACTCTTGAGAAGCTTCACTTGATTTTCCTTAACGTACTGGCTTCCATTTGTAACTCATATTGAGCTCTCTGCGTGTGCCTCCCATCCCAATTGATCGAGGTTAAATTGTGATACGATATGTAGACAGCAGGGATTCAGGAAATGGTAATCATAGTACCCTAGTATATACTCTACGTACGGATACAGCTTTTGGTACCACCTCTCGTGTTAGACATCGTGGACTTTTATTCACTTCAACATGACATCGGTCGCATGGTTCTAACGGTTCCAAACCCCTCGCTCCACTGTGGCCGCCTCCTATGAAGGCTGTAGCCTGTTCCCCCGCCAGGAGAACGTATGGCATGTTTTGGCCATCTGGCTCTTCTGCCCCGATGGTCTACGGTATTCTCCTCACTGCAGGCCAAGTAACACTCATGCTTAAAGTTCTTGTCCGGTCAATCTCCTCCGGCTGATTCCCCTCCCTGCCCTTCCCCCCATGCTCCTCTTATGAACGTCTTTTCAAAATGGCAAGTGGCTTGCTGGTTACGTCTCACAATCGTCACTTTGCGATTGTTTCTTTCTTTATTTCTATAATGGTCGTCCAGAGTCTCCTTCGATTCTTCCCTTTCTCCAAGCCGATCATCTTTCATCGATATCTCTCCTCAACTCAGTCCTCAAGGCATCTTCAAGTCACGTCGAGTCCAATTCGAATATTTTGGTGCAATGGGTATGTATGGCCCTCCCTTGGTCCGACGCCGACCCCTTCGTGACCGTTCCATGCTTACACTAAGTCCCTAAACAGACATACACCCAGCCTTCGCCATGGTTGAAAGCGCCGCTCCACCCATAGATCCCATGTGCGAACCGTCGGCGATTTACAACTTTGGCACCATGTCTCATCCTGCGTGGGAGCAATGTTGGGCCGCTGACCAGCCCAGCTTCCCAAGGCCATCTGAAGCCGTTGGCGGCAACGTCCAGCACGAATACGATGTCGAGGATTTCATTCTCAACTACGGATATGCTCCTGCCTCAACCAACTTGACCGGCTCTATCTTCTCCCAGCAGTATCCCACACCACCACGAACTTCCGAGTCAACAAGCCCTGAAAGATCCCCTAGCAACTCGGACGGTCGACGACGCTCTTCATCAACGCGATCGGACAATCAGAACCGAAATCCGAACCACGCCAAGCGCGCTCCGGCAAAGTCATCGGGACGCAATTCCACCAAGAAGGCAAAAGCGAAAACAAAAGCAGCAGCAGAAGTTCACGAGAATACAAAAAAGCGTGGCAGTATTAACGAGGCTGCAGCGACAAATCTTTCGTCTCCGCATTTTAAAAATAACGCCCACACCAGAAAAGTCCAGGGGAGGAATCGAATTGCATCCAATAAGTTCCGCATCAGGAAGCAAAAAGACGAGAGAAACCTCAAGTCTGCCGAAAAGGACATAGAGCAGATTAACCGCGACTTATTAACCTGTGTAACAGACCTAACTCTTCAGGTCTATGACCTCAAGATGAAGCTCCTTCAGCACACCGACTGCAACTGCGCCCTTATCCAGGAATACATCGCTAACGAAGCCCATCGCTATATCCAAGACCTAGGAGACAAAAAGCAATGCCAGCAACCCTGGTAACCTGAGCATTACTGCAATTGAATTAAATACTGGGGAAAACAGTAGTTATGCGATTTGCAGACACGATGACAATCTTTAACGAAGGATACAAATTAACACGATAACGAATATTTCATTATTACAATGGTTGAACAATCAGGAAGACGTCAGGAAGAGAATGACATCGGGAAGCATCTATTCGATCTTGGGGATCTCAGAAAATAACCTAAGGAAAAGGCCCTTGGAGGTTTTTATTTTTATTTTTGGCAAGTATATGTAGATGCTCTTCTGTTTACTTCCCGCTGGGAGACTTTGTCAACAGAGGTTTCCGTGCGTACTGAACCGTTACCTGGGTCACTCCTTCCTCGTAAACCGTAGATATCTGGTAATATTCCAACCGTATCGTAGGGTTGGCATTTTCCCGCCCATCCTTCAGGATCTTGCAAGGGAGGCCAGGTCTGACGTCTCTCTCCTGTCAGTACCATATCAGCCAGATGTTGTGACTGTCCGAATCTGCGGGTTGTGGTTGTACACAGCGCGTGCCACCAGCCCCCATTCCGGGCTTTACAAAGGCTTGTAGGTCCTAGGCACGGTCTAGGGCGTCAGGGCAGTAGGGCCGTGTTGATGGGCCAACGACCAGGTGAGGAGGTGGCCAGCCTAACCCTCGGAGAGAAACATCAGAGGCGTTGGCGAACTTGGGATCAAGTTGCGCTTTTCTCTATATTCCACGATCTACATCAAGGCAAAGATCCTGGTGGCATAGCTCAGGGGTTTTGACAGTCAGCCACCAAGCGACTGCAAACGTGGCACAGACACACCTTATCCATCTCATCCAGATCTCAGTGATGATCCACCAACAGCATCACTAGGAGATAATCCAAAGAACAACCACGAACCCAGGATTAAAGGATGCCACACGATCACAAAATCTTCACTGGAAATAAGCCATGGTGTGATAATGCCACAGCTATGGTGTGTGCTTGGTTGTTCCCCGTTGCAGTAATCCCTCGTCTAGGCCTGTCTTGTACGTTTCTAAATCCTGATCTGGTAAGCTTTAACCTTATGGAGTTTCTTCAGTCTCTTCCTAGATCATGTAAAACTTTGGGTGTATCAGTGACGTAGGACCCAGGCAGTCATAGATGGGACTCTCCATGTGTGCCTCTACTTAGCTACGGCACAACGGACTAGTTTAGTTGAGGCAGATATGATACGTCAATTCGGTTCATGTAATCAATGGTGTAAAAATATAGTGCAATATCGCGGTATGTGAGGATCATCCTGTGACCACCATGACATCATCCTTATTGTATAAACAACCGCTGCAAGAGGTGCCCCTTACCTGATCATGAGGGACATAATGAGTAAATTACACGTTGACTTTATCTGTAAGCTTCTTTAAGGGTTTATCTAGGAGACTAGATCATTATTTCAGTTAAGCAGCTGGAGGCCGTAACTTTGCATGTATTTTAATGCCGCAACCGCCATTACGAACGTCATTATGCCAAACGAAACTTCCAATTTCTCAGATCCTTCGACCTCGTCAACACGCGAATCAAGTCAGGGGACTAATCTCCGACCTTTACTCCCAGCTCCGCACCCTCATCTCGTAGGGACCCATCCCGAGTATCGAACAGCTCCCTTAGTACGAAGAGGAACTCCTACATCTGTAGCTTGCGAGTCCTGTCGACAACGGAAAATTAAGGTACATCACTACTAAACTCGATCTACTAACCTTAGGAAGTAGCCCATCTCTTTGAGGTTCATTTAAACGTGCGCTGAATGGTTTGCATAGTGCAACGGTGCTCGGCCGACATGTTTTCAGTGTCACGCAAAGCATATCGATTGTGTTTACCGGCAAACACCTGAGGGTAATTTTAGAGAGAGGTTAGAAGCGCTTCAAGTGTCGCATCCTGCTGCCGTTGTCTATCGTGCTATACAAACTCGGCCAGAGGCCGAAGCCCACGAGATTGTCCGTCGCATTCGAGCCGGTGCTGATGCCGAGACCATTGCGCGCCAACTCAGCACAGCCGATCTCCTTCTCCAAGTTCAACTGGAACCCGAAACTAGATATCGCTATCAGTTTCTTTACTCACGTCTGATGCCCTCATACTTGCAAACTCCGACGAACCCTTTCATTCGCTCCTTGATTTACGAATGGAATGATAAAGATGAGGCCGGCAAAGTCAGTGTCCCGCCGCCGTCGGAATCTGAAGAAGAGTATAAAGCCCAGTACTTCAGGCCGGTTCATGCAGCCTCTATTGTCGACCCTAGAATGGATGAGATTGTTCCGTCCAAGTGGACTACCGTTAACGCTGACGATGACCTGATGAGAACATTCATACGTGCCTACTTTCTTTACGAATACGATTGGTTCACCTTTTTTCATAAGGATTACTTCTTGGACGATATGCTGGCTGGATCTAGCACCTTTTCTTCTCCAATTCTTGTCAACGCCATCCTAGCGGTCGGATGTGTAAGTCGTTATGAATCTCGTGAGAGGTTACAAATTCCCTAGCTTCTCTTAAAATTTGTACTTACCGTTCTCTCCGTCAGCACTGCCAAAATTACCCCTCGCAACCAGCAGAGTTCTGGAATCCAAATAGTCTTGGCTATAAATTTCTTGCTGAGGCCAAAAGGCTATGGGCTGTCGAAGAATCCTGTGAGAGAAGGTTGACGACTCTACAAGCTGCTCTCATCATCAATACCATTGTAAACATGTTCGGTATAGATAAACTGGCCTCAGCGTATCTAGTCCAGGCTATCGATATTGCTCATGGGTTGGGGCTGTTCGAGCCGACAACATATATAATGCACAAGAAATTACGCCACTCCTACAATCTTACGGCTTGGTCACTCTTTCATTGGCAGTGGTATAAAATATGAACCCTAACATTTCCAATGTAGTGCTTCAGTTTGCTAATGAAATGTAGTACGCTAAGCTTTCAGTTCCAGACAGCACCGCTGTTGCGAACTCCACCCCAAAGTCCGTTGCCCGATCCAGACCTCAATCCCGACTGGTATGGCGAAAGTTGGCTCAAGTATCCCTCGACTTCGGTATTAGTGCCAATGCAGTACCGCTATACTTTCAAGGCCAGGGTCGAATTCAGCCTCATCCTCAACGCGGCCATGCTTCAGGCTTCAACAAATGAAAGCGACAATCAAGCAGTTCGAAGCGGGGCAGGAAAAATCATTGAGGCAGTAGAGAAGCTAGAAGCATGGTACCGCACATTGCCAGGCCCGTTGTTGCCGTCACATATCGTCTTTCCATCACAACTCAAGTTACAGTAAGTATACCGTTCATCTTGTATGGGGCGGTGATACACCTCCGTTTCACCATTGCATCAAGAATAAATTAGACTAATAATCAGCCAAAGCCTCCATTACTACTATGTCCTCATCCAACTTTACGAAATCCTAACATCATATGGCAATAGCGACTCACCGCTACTTCTGCTTGATCAAGACGAGCTCCAGAAATCCCTTGCCAAGTACAGAGCCTACTTTGAGACCATTCTGCGCATCCACTATCTCCGCCATAGCTTCGAATACGGCAACATGATGCTGGTCCAGTTTCTCGCCATGCTTGCCTTCCTGGCTCTTACCAAGCTCGATTCCCTCATGGCGCGAGATTCCTCCGAGCCAGAAGTGTCTAGTATGGATGTGGGGGATACAGATCCCAGAGCCGCCAAGGCCACACTATTCATCGCGCAGAAAGGTCTCAGCGATCAGGGTAGGGGCTATTACGTGCCGAAAAGATTACTTGAAGAAGTCCTCAGTCGCATGATGCCTAGCGACTCAAACGTACTACAGAGTATCATAACTATTCAGCAAGAAGAGCCGGAAGTGACTGAAGAGCGCAAGTTACGTATGGAGAGGCATTGTCCGCCAGATATCATACGTATAGCGAACGATCCGGACCGGCAGCCGCATGATAACTGGATACGTCGGTTTGCAAAGTTGACGGTTGATGAGGAATCTGGTAGCTCAACTTTGGGCATCATACCTGGATGTAAGGATGGCTAGGTCAGGTATAAGGACTAGAAAGGAGTTGCTCTAACTCAGGACTTTGACTGTATAAGGTGCTTGTTCTCTGTCGTCTCGTCTGGGCATCCTCAATTCTAGTAAAGGCTGAAGCATTTGCGTCAGGGTTAAGCGGACATCGCCGCTGCCTAGTCAAAACGTGAGATTCAACACAGACTCACATTGCATCGAGTATACCGTGCGGAAGCCTAGTATATATTACGAAAGATTTTCGAGTTTCCAAAGAGGCGTCAGATCATAATTGTCTCAGCCTTCTGTGTCATTGCGCAGGACCTTTCGTTTCTATGCTTCTATCTGAGATATATAGTTGGGGAAAAAGCTTTTTGTATTACCTTCTCAACTTATACCTTGCTTGACTTTCTTTATACATTTACTTTACACTTTGGAAGTTTATTGGTTAGGAGGCATAGCTAGAACTGTATTCTCAGCTAAATTCTATTATATTCTTAGCATTCTTATTAACCTCTAAGGCCTACTTAAAAGGAGAAACTCTACAGTAATATTTAATTAATAATACAAATTGAACCTGGCAAGCTGTTCAGGCCTAGGGTCTGGTTGACGACAGCTATGATTGGGGGTATACGCTTTGCCATCACAATATCTTGATTTTGCTATACGAGCCAGGCAGCGTAAGTCCGCCAGGCTTTTCTTGATAGAAGTGGCTGACCTCGAAAGCAAGCCTTATTGAATAGTTCTAACACTCAGGGGCATGCTCCCTTCTACTACATTGATCCTTATATTCGAGCATATGCCAGCTATCTTACGGAGACGTACACCCCTTTCTCAGCGTCTGCTATGGCGAGTAAAACCTCCGTGTGGTCGCTAGGCAGCGCTGGTGGGCTTCTATTTACGGACTTTATATTCGAAACATTTGGTGTTGACTGGGGTGACACTTTGATAGAGGGAGTCGCGACAATCTTGGTCTTCGTTCCATTCGTTTCCCATTGATAAAGATAGCAAACTCGGAATTGAAGCCGATATACACGTCGAGGAACTGGACAAAGACAAATACCTAAGGAATACTGGTCTGGCAGTCACCAAGGCTCCTCCAACTTCTTGATATACTCCGTGGTTTCTCCTCAACCCAGACAGAAGACCGAAGCCGAAAGCAAGCGTGTAATAACGTGAAACTCGCATCGGGAATGTCTGAAATTAGCTCATAAAGCAAGTGCAGGGCTATTTATGAACTAAGGGAATAGATGCAGATTTACTTTCCTCAAATATGCTCTCTAGATTTACAATGCGTACTGGTGGGGGGACCGAGAGAATGGAACAGACTATGAGCGAAGTTATCGCACCTCAGTAAGACCTACGATCACCCGCGCCATCTTTCCTAAAATCTATGCTGACAAATATCCATTTTCCCCCCTTGTCACTCTGGTTTTTTTATTGTCGTTGCTGATTCTAGTACGCTAGAAGTCTGGTTCTAGTGGTTCAAACGGCATTCCCTTCCCGATGTATGTACCGAAATAAGTGCCTCAAGGTTTGCACATTCCCGTTGCAGCCGAACTTTCTCGGCATTCAGGGCAGCATTCTGCGACGCCAGGCGGTCCTGGACTGTTTCCTTTAGAGGTGAAGGTTCGGTGGAGATGCCTTGGCGCAACTGCGGCAGGTTACCCTGAACTGTTTCCTCGGCCATTGTGTGCAGTATGCAATGTGATCGCCGAGACACTAATCTGGTTTCACGCTCTCGCGCGAGGTATTTTAGGCCAGGCAGTTAAGGTAGTCGGTTCGCAGCCTTATGCTGCGACCTTAGTCCTTATAAGAGAAAGGGCGGTGATTGAAAGTCGAATGTAAAAATAGCTGTGTAAGATACTAGTAGGGGCCAGAAGATGTAAATAAGTCATCAATATGTGCCTTTGTCAGCAAGGCTTTGTCTTTCAGTTCAAGCAATACCACAGATAGTGCCGAGAAAGAAAATATTTTTCTCGTTATAAATATGATGCTATTGCACTGTCCACGGAAACCGGTTTCATAGTTTTATACCACCTCAGACAAGGAAAAATGCATCCTGTCCACATCAATTGAGGAGACCCCGGTGTCGAAGGTTACCACAGTCGCATGCAAGCGAGATACCTGGCACTTCGACTCGAAGAGATCCCATGCTCCGCTGACGCCGCCATTGCTGGAGTGTGGCAGCGTGGAGAAGCCCACGCGCTGTCCTGGACCGCATGAAGATTCTGCATTTGTGATCAGTAAGCCATGCGTCTGGATTGTGTTGAAGGACCTCTCCTACCTAGCTCTCCAGGAAGTCGATTCACGGGCTTTGCCGCCATTCCGTCATTAGGAAGCCGATGAGACCAAAGGCATGGCGCGACCAAGCTACGTCACCGCTGTATAAAAATTTTAACCCAGGTTACTGGTGGTTTCCATACTCGGTCTCTGTGGTTCCGCAAAATGCGTTAAAAGGGGAGATATTTGACGCGGAATGCGACCTTACAGAGTTTACGGAACAAATCCTCAACTTCTTGACCCCGCTCAAGGAAGGCTGGCCGCCTCGGCGCAACACACAAAGGGCTTTGGAGCTCTACACGGAGCTCACGAGATGGAAGTATCCTTTCTCGGAAAGACTCAGGGTGGAGAATGTGGTCCTTCCATCCGCTATACTGCTCCAGTAAGTCAAGCACAGGCCTGGATAGAGCCCATTGCTAGTATTGACATGAATACTGCAGCCTCAACATCGAGCTCCTCATCATCAGCGTACTCCGGCCCTTTGATAGTTTAATAAAGGAAGATTTTGGACCCTTTGATCCCGTCACCATGTCCTACGCACACGCAAACAACGCCATGTGGGTAACGTGGCGCTTCCGAGCCTTGTACACTCTACGCAACGAGCACTGTATGATACAAGCGGCTTCAATCTACGCATTACGAGTGTTGTTCGGCATTGAGACCAGCACAGTTCAGCTTGAGACGTCCGCAGAGGCGTGTCGAGCTTTGATCGATCTGGGCGAGTCCTTTCCTGCTGCCAAAGAAGTGATACTCTCCATCGACTCTGTTGCGAAGAAGGAGCGGCTTGAACTTCCTTCGTATGTAAACGAGTACCTGTCCATTCATGGGGAGGCATCATTGATGAGTTGATGGCTGTAAAGGAAAGAGAT